>JAULCF011032335.1:0-16338 GCA_032361265.1 Devaleraea mollis
CTATAGGGGCGTAATTTTAGTACAACCCTATAACTACTAGAAATCACAAGGTTCTTAAGATTCTTTTACTGAAGTAATGTTTACAAATAATCTTGCCAAGGAATATCGCTGTTAATAACAAAGTACGGATTAAGCAAATTATCCTTGTTATAACGCAGTGGCTCACCCTGCATGTTAGTCACAGTTGCGCCTGCTTGTTCAGCAACACAATGAGCAGCAGCAGTATCCCACTCCATAGTTGGACCAAAACGTGGGTAAATGTGAGCAGCACCTTCTGCTACTAGGCAGATTTTGAGAGAGCTTCCTTTCGAGACAGCTTCAACAGATGGGTAGGCTAGCTCGAGCTTCCCTATAAACTCAACTGTTTCTTCTCCAGCATGCGAGCGACTGGCAACTAACTTTACAGCTTCGCTAGCTTCATAAGCTTTCACACTAATCTGCTCAACAATGCTTTCAAACTTTTTAAAAGAACCTTTCCCTTTAATGCCATAGTAAGTAGTTTCTAAAATTGGTGCATGTACCACACCCATAATCACAGCACCATCTTGAACAAGCGCAATATTCACTGTAAACTCGCCATTGCGTTTTATGAACTCTTTTGTACCATCCAAAGGATCAACCAACCAAAACGTTGACCAGCTTTGACGCTCTTCTTGAGAAATGCCTTTTGACTCTTCAGAAAGCACAGGTATATCAGGCGTTAACGTAGCAAGTCCTGCAATAATTAGATTGTGTGCTGCTAAATCAGCGGCAGTAAGTGGTGAGTCATCATCTTTTGATTGAACTTGAAAATCATCAGTTCCATAAACTTTTAAAATTGCTTCGCCAGCTTTTTCGGCTATTTCCATCAGGGGATTAGCTAAGTTTTCTAAGTTCATACAATTGCCTTCTTCCATAAAGCTTTACTGATTCTAACATCACCCAAGAGATATGCTTAAGGTCACAGAAGACGTTGGTGGTACTTAATTTAGTACAAAACCTGCTCAGAATTTACAAGCTATTAGACATTTTATTTTCTCAAAATGCTGTACACTAAGGCTACAAAGACATTTCTATACTGTCTGGTTTACTACTCCTCAGTAAATAGATGTGCGCAAAAATAAATAATCTTGAATATAGTAACTTTGCAAACAAGCAAAGATTGAAAGGATAGTCATGGCAGACATTAAACTTCCAGAAGTAGGTGAAGGTGTTGAATCTGGCACTGTTGTAGCCATACTTGTAAAGGTTGGCGATAGTGTTGAGATAGACGCACCGCTGCTCGAGCTCGAAACGGATAAAGCTGTAGTAGAAGTTCCCTCCTCAGTAGCAGGAACTGTTGAAAGCATTTTAGTCAATGAAGGTGACGAAATCCCAATTGGTCAGATTGTTATGACTATTGGCGAAGGTGCAGCATCTTCCACGGCTCCAGCAGAAACTACACCTATAAAATCTGCACCTGTAGAATCTGCACCAGATACTACAACTAGTAGCTCTGCTCCACTCGATGTAACCCTGCCAGAAGTAGGCGAAGGCATCGAATCTGGAACAGTTGTTGCACTGCTTGTAGCAGTTGGCGATACCGTTAAAGAAGACGACCCTATTTTAGAGTTAGAAACTGATAAAGCTGTTGTAGAAATGCCAAGCCCTGTTTCAGGAAAGATTACTGAAATTCTTGTGGCTGAAGGTACTGAAGCAGCAATTGGTCAAGTTGTTGTGCGTATTGAGGCGGGCTCCACAGCTACAAGTGCAGCAGCAGCACCTGTTGTTGAGGCTGTAGCAACACCAGCAGCACCTGTAGCAGAAGCTAAGGCTGAAAAAGTTTTGGTATCTGTCGGTGCTGAGATTTCTAATCGTCAGACTGTTCCGGCTGCGCCATCTGTTAGACGCATGGCTAGAGAACAAGGCGTAGATATCAATCAAGTTGCTGGCACAGGCATCATGGGGCGTATTTCGGCGCAAGATTTAGCCAATCATGGTTCTGGTGCAGGTCACACTATGGGGATTGCAGGGGGCATTGCCAGTGGTACTTCTGGTGGCTCTGGTCGCCCTAACGTTAAGCTTCCAGACTTCAAAAAGTGGGGCGAAGTTGATGTTCAACCTATGTCAGGTATCCATAAAGCAACTGCTAGACAAATGGACACTGCTTGGTCAAATATTCCGCATGTTACCCAGCACGACAAGTGCGACATCACTAACTTTGAAAAGCTACGCAAAGCCTACGCAAAACGTGTAGACGCTGATGGTGGTGGCAAACTAACCCCAACTGCAATCATTGCAAAAATCGTTGCGATTGCGCTTGAGAAGTTTCCAAACTTCAACACAAGTTTAGATATGGATAACCAACAAGTTATCTATAAAAACTACATCAATATGGGCATTGCTGTAGATACACCACGAGGTCTGGTTGTACCAAACATCCGCAATACAAATCAGAAGAGCATCACAGAAATTTCTGGTGAACTCAATGCTTTGGCTGAAAAAGCGAGAAATGGCAAAACAAGCCTTGATGAAATGCAAGGTGGCACTTTTACCATTACAAACCTTGGTGGTATTGGTGGCTTTGCCTTTACTCCTATTGTAAATTCTCCAGAAGTTGCCATCCTTGGTGTCTCCCGTGCTCAGTGGGAGCCACGCTTAAATGATGACGGTGAATTTGAACCACGTCTAATGATGACACTATCACTCTCCTATGACCACCGTATGATCAATGGCGCAGAAGCAGCACGCTTTACCCGCTGGTTATGTGAAGCTATAGAAGAACCTTTTGTAGTTTTGTTGTAGTAATTAACTAAATATATAAATTTTCAATAGCCTAAGTTAAAAACTTAGGCTATTTTTTTATTGGCAATAAGGACTAGGTTCAATCAACAAAACACTTTCATCAAATGTACCTAGATCATCTTCCAGAGCTACATAGTGAAAATCCCCATCAATACTGTTTAATACAATCCCAGAGCTAAAGATGCTTGCCGCAGGTTTCCAAAGACCTATTTCTATGTCTTCAGCATCATCAAAACTCTCAAGCCTAAACTCATTGCTGTTACACAAATCTATAAATCCGATTGCTTCATCGCCCTTAATAACAGAACTAACCCGTGAATTTACGATACTGGTCTTTAAACTTATCTCTGAAACTTCAGCAAATACCAAACTCTCAAGTAACATATCCACAACTAGTGAAATATCTTCAGCTTCTTGTAATCGACTTTTCGCTTTTAGCAATACCATGTTACCTGATGGTGCTTTTTGTGCAGCAATCTCTATGTAAGACGTACGTGTACCAGATATAAGCTTATACCTCATCCTATAAAAATCTTCAGTTTTAATGACTTCTGTAAGCGGCTCTAAAACTTGGTCTTCTACAACATTTAGGTAGTTAGCAATAAAAGCATCAAGATCCCCCGTAGATACCGCATACATAGCAACATTACCTAAGGTACTGGTATGTCCAATAACAATTGTTTGTTGTGGTGAGGTGTGAATGGCAGTACCCGCACTAGGTACTGCAAAGGCAATGCCTACATTAGCCAATTGTAATTGAGCACCACCCCAATATTGTTGATCAGGTTCAATCATTTCACCAGTTAATGTTCCTGTACGCACCGAGAAAGAAGCTAACGTATTGGTTGTAGTTTCAGTTTCTATGTCTGGTGTAGCTATAGCCTCTGTAGCACTCGATGTTGTGGTTTGTATAACTTCTTCAACGTTAGTCGCATTAGGTTGAACATAAATTACTTCAGCTTGGCTACTTGAATCAATCTCACCATTACTAGTTACAAGATTAGTTTTGAATACTAATTGACCATCACTTAAGGTGGCAAAAAATGAAACATCCTGTAAATCACTGTTGCGACTTTTACGAATTAAACCTTTAAGCACAACATCTTCTTCATTTGCTTGTATTGCGTAAATACCTATACCTTCAAAAAGTACACCACTATACAAACCATCACCTTCATAGGTGATGATAAGTTCATTGCTTGTATTCTCTATCTCAACATATGTTCCAGCATAGGCTTGTGCTATACCAGTACTTAGCATTTGAAGTAGTATGCTTAAACAAAGCAAGATATAGCCAAACTTGACTATATCTCTGTTACATTTTCCTAAACCCTTAGGTAATGCTGTAAACAAATGAAACATTAGCTCCGTCAACTTTCTTTTAGTTATTTGCTACCGTTGTATTTAGTTCAATATACCATATTAATCTATTTTTTGACCTAAAACACAACCAAGATGTTTTAGTCGCTGTATCCTTCTGCTCCACAACCCAATAATCTTAGTATTAACCTAAAATTCTAGTAGTATTAAATCTGGTTATATTAGAACAATTATTTGTTTAAATATGTGGAAATTCAGGTATGACATAAGTAGATAGCTCATCTACAAGTTCTTTAACAGGCTTTTGTGCAAACTTGATATTAAACGCAATATGGTTCACACCAATCTCTTCTAAGTTTTTCAATAGCTCAATGAGTTGATTGCGACCCAGTCGATAACCAAGGTGAATTGGAACAGGTGTTGCATCTGGATCATCAGTTAAATCAATATAAAGCGATTGAGAAAATGGCTTCCATTCCTGACCAATGGCATTAATTGCACGTTGCCATTCGGCAACAACGCTTTGTTGCTGACCAAGTGGGCGTGGATACATCAACCAACCATCTGCATGTTCTGCAATCCATGCAATTGATTGGCGACTGTGGCCAGTTACTAAAAACGGTAAATCGCCAGCATAGCTTTTAGGAAGTATATCGACTTTGCCAACATACGCAACTTGCTGTTTGGTCCAACCTTCAGGGCGATGCGTTACACTTTGCATATATGCCAGTGCGTTACGAAAGACATCACCTCGTTCTTCAAAAGGTGCTTGGTAAGCAGAATACTCAACAGGTCTATCTCCAGTAGCAACACCAAGGACAAGTCTTCCGCTACTTAATTGATCAACTGATGCTGCTGCCTTGGCTAAATCTAAAGGCTGGCGTAAAGGTAAAATAATTGAACCTGTACCTAAAGCAATACGTGAAGTATGAGCACTGATGTAGCTCAACCAGACCCACGGATCGAACATCTGACCTGCATCTCCAAAAGACGGATCAAAGAGTGGTACATCTCTACACCATAAAGCAGCAAATCCACCTTGTTCTGCTAACTTTGCAACCTCAACTTGTTGGTTTAAGTCCATGGTTGCTATGGGTCCTGAATAGGACTCAATAGGAAAGCCTATGCCAAGTGTTAGCCGATTTGGGGCATACGTTGCATGAAAGCCTTGACCAAATGTACGTTTAGGTAAGTTGTCTTGATTTGTAGTCATGGTTGTTCGTTTCTATAGTTATTGATGAACAAAACCCCCACCTAAATTTTGTTTATAGGTGAGGGTTTTTGGTTTTGGACTATGACGAGGGTTTTAGGCTGGTGGAATACGTTTTGCAATCTGTCCAACACTCAATCCCTGAACAATAATTGCAAACACAACAACCGCATAAGTCAATGCCAAAATAATATCTCGTTCTGGCCCATGCGCAAGTGAAAGCGCAAGTGCTACTGATATACCACCACGAAGTCCGCCCCAAACTAACAATCTAACTGTAAACTTTGGAAATGTACGACCTAGTCTAAAGAGGCTGATAGGCAAACCTACAGCAATAAAACGACCAAGCAATACAATTGGAATAGCAATAAGCGCAGCTTTAATGGTCTGTTGGTTATAGACAATAATTAGAAGCTCCATGCCTATAAGCACAAAGAGAACTGCGTTCAGGATTTCATCCATCATTTCCCAGAACTTGTCTAGGTGGTCACGAGTTGTGTCTGACATGGCAAAGCGCCGTCCTTGATTACCAAGCAACAAACCCGCCACAACCATGGCAAGTGGTCCAGAAGTATGCAGAGCATGTGCTAAGGCGTAACCACCTACAACAACAGCTAGACTCACCATGACTTCAACAGGATAACTATTGATTGATTTCAGCATTTGATAACCAATGTAGCCAAGCACTAAACCAAAAATGATGCCACCAATGGCTTCTTGTCCAAAAAGGGTTAGTGCATTCATCACATTATTGCCAGATTCAACTGCGTGAGCAGCATCTACTGCTTCGCCACCATGCCCACCACCAGTACCAAGCAAACCAACAATCACACTAAAGACAACAACGCCAACACCATCATTGAAAAGTGATTCACCTGTGATGAGTGTTTCAACATCTTTACGAACTCCTATACTTTTCAGGATGCTAAGCACTGCAATAGGATCAGTTGGTGAAATAAGTGCGCCAAATACAAGAGCGTAGGTATAACTAATATGCAAGTCAAAGAAATTAAGCATGTAGTAAGTTAATGTACCTACGATAAAAGTTGAAGTAATGACACCAACACTTGCTAGCACAAAAATTGGCCAGCCTTGTTTACTTAAATCGTTTAGGTTGACATGAAGTGCGCCAGCGAAGAGTAAAACACTCAACATGCCATTCATTACAAGATCGTTGAAGTCTAGGCCGACAAGAAGATCTTTTACCCAGACTTGCATAGCGTCTGTGGCAAAAAGGATTAGGCCTAATGACATCAGTAGGGATACCAACATAAGACCAATAGCTGTTGGTAATTTGATAAAACGTTCGTTAATCCATCCGAATAAGGCAGTGATGGATATAATAATGGCAAAAATCTCGAAGCTACTCACAACTACAGTTTACGTGATTTTTGGCATCGACATACAAGGTAGTATGGAAAGTAAGCTTTTACACAGGTTTTTTACCGGTTATAAATAAATATTGAAATGGGTTTTATGATTCAAGTATTAGACAATGATGCTTTAAATAAAGCCGTAAAAGCACTTTCTAAAAAAGAAAAGGCATTTGCGAAAGTTACCAAGCTCTATAGCAATCCACCTATGTGGGAGCGTGAAGAGGGTTTTGCTACATTACTGTTAATCATTTTGGAGCAGCAAGTCTCTTTAGAATCAGCTCGAGCCACCTTCACAAAGTTGGAAAATCAACTCACACTCATTACACCTCAAGCAGTTTTAGCCCTAAGCGATGCTCAATTAAAAGAAGTAGGCTTTAGCCGCCAAAAAATACAATACGCTCAAAGCCTAGCAACCGCTGTGCAAGAGGGCAGCCTAGCAATAGACAAATTCAGTACTATGCCAGATGTTGAAGTATTCGAGGCATTAATTGCCTTAAAAGGCATCGGTCTATGGACTGCTAATGTCTATCTACTCATGGTACTGCGAAGACCAGATATTTGGCCACAAGGCGATGTTGCGCTTGCTACTTCCTATAAAGAACTCTTGGGCTTAGAAACAAGACCAACCCAAGAAGAACTAACAGAAATTGCTAAAGCATGGAGTCCATGGCGTTCGGTAGCAGCAAGATTGTTATGGCACTTTTACTTATCTGAACGAGGAAAATCTCAATAATATCTTGGAGTTAAAAAATATTATGACGTATCAATACTATATTTGTGATGTCTTTACAGAAACCCGATTTGGTGGGAATCCACTAGCAGTTTTGCCAAATGCTGAAGGATTAAGTACTGAACAGATGCAGAAAATCGCCACTGAGTTTAACTTCTCAGAAAGTACCTTTGTATTTCCTGCTGAGTCAGGAAATACGCGTAAAGTTCGAATCTTTACACCTACTATAGAAGTACCATTTGCTGGACACCCAAATGTTGGCACAGCCTTTACCTTAGCAACAATTGGTGAATTTGGTAGCTTAGCAGAAGTTACAGAAATAGTTTTTGAAGAAAAAGCTGGGCTTGTACCCATTAGTATTCGTAATGAAACTGGTAAAGCTATCTGGTCAGAATTAAAAGCACCTGAGACACTATCTATGGGTGCAACCGTGGCTGTTGATTTAATGGCTGAAGTTCTGAATTTATCTCCTGAAGATATTGTTATTGAGACACACTTACCTCAAGTAGCATCAGTTGGATTACCTTTCTTAATAGTAGAGCTCAGAAGTAAAAAGGCTTTAGAAAAAGCTTGGGTGAATTTAATAGCTCTAGACAAAATTATTGAGCAAGGCATAACACCAGACATACATTTGTATTTTAAAAGTGATGATGACTTTGATATTCGTGCAAGAATGTTTGCACCACTAGATGGAGTGCAAGAAGATCCTGCAACTGGTAGTGCTAATTGTGCCTTGGTAGGTATGTTGAGTCATTATGACAAACGTTCTGAAGGTGATTTTTCTTGGCGGATTGCTCAAGGTGTCGAGATGGGTAGAGAAAGTATTTTGGAGGCTCGAGCCTCCAAACGCTCAAACCTTGAATCTAACTCTGTCATAGATGTATGGATTGCAGGTAGATGTGTTATGGTCGCTGAGGGTAAGATAACTATAGATTGAGACTATACTGTATAATTTAGAAAGGAGTTTGTAACTATCGAAGACAAAATAGTAGCCGTGTCACACAAAAGCAATTGGTTTTACTGGATGTGCAAATTCCTTGTCACGAACTCTTTTCGACTTTATTTTGGTATTAAGATTCATGGTGTCGAGAACGTTCCTAAAGATGTCGGTCTAGTTGTTGCAGCCAATCACATTTCAGCATTTGACCCACCTGTATTAGCCTTAAGCGTTCCAAGAGTCTTAAGCGTTATGGCTAAAAAAGAACTCTTCCAAAATGTTGCCTTGAGAACACTGCTACGTGCTGTTCACGGATTCCCCATTGACCGTAGTAAGTCAGATATGACAGCAATGAAAAAAGCTATTCGTAAATTAAAAGCTGGTGATGCCATTGGGATTTTTATTCAAGGCACACGTAATACTGGAGATGTTGCAGCACAAAATGGTGCTGCTTACCTTGCTCAACGTGGCGGTGTTCCAGTATTACCCACAGCAATCTGGCGTGAAGGTCGAGCTTTTCATATACGTTTTGGAGAAAGCATAAGCGCACAAAATAAGTCAAAAGAGTCTATGCAAGACTTAACAACAAAAACAATGACTGCAATTAATAAAATGCTACCCTTAGATGATTAAGCCTATGCTTAGTTATCTTAGATTTTGTTTCGAATAAACAACAAAGTAGCACTCTAGTAAAGGCATCTTAAACCTTATGCTTACGCCGCTTCTGCTACATCACTAGTTACTTGCGACTCATTTTCACCATCTGCTATTGACTTGTCCTAGTCTGTACTGGCTTCTATAGTTGTATTCCTAATTAAAGACTTACCTTCCCAAATCTTAGAAGCTGGTACTGCTGGAGAAAAGTAGTAACCCTGCACTTCATTGCAACCTAATAGCCTTACAAAGTCTAATTGCTCCTGAGTTTCTACACCTTCAGCGACAGTACGAAGACCAAGACTTTGAGCAAGAATACAGATACTGGTCAAAATAGGCGTGTTGCTGTCATTAGCTATCTCATTGATGAATGTACGATCTATTTTAAGCTTATCTATAGGTAGCTTTTGTAAATATTGTAAAGAAGAATAACCTGTACCAAAATCATCAATTGAGACTTTAATCCCTATTGATCTAACAGCATTAAGACGATCAATAATGGTGTCTATATCTTTCATAATTACACTCTCGGTTACTTCTAACTCAAGATAACTTGGATCCAAACCACTAGTCTCGAGTGCTGAGGCAACCATTTCTATAAAATCTACACTTTCAAATTGAAGTGCTGAAATATTTACAGCAACGGTTATCGCTTCAAAACCTTGAGCTTGCCAAGCCGCATTTTGATTACACGCTTCTTGAATCACCCATCTACCAATATCGAGAATCAATTTACTTTCTTCTGAAACAGGTATAAAATCAACAGGAGAAATGTAGCCTTTTACAGGGTGTTTCCACCGCAGCAGGGCTTCTACACCGACACGTTTATTCTTTTGTAGACAAATCTGAGGTTGGTAATGTAGCTCGAGCTCACCCTTTTCAATAACGTGACGCAAGTCATTTTCCATCTCTAAACGATCTTTAATTCTTTTAGCAATTTCAGGTGTAAAGATACTAACACTATTTTTCCCTGAATCTTTAGCTTGATACATTGCGCTATCCGCATGTCTAAGCAAATTACTCAAAGTTTCACCATCATTTGGATAAAAGCTAATGCCAATACTTGCGCCAACTTTTAAAGCGTGGCGACCAATTTGAAATGGGTTCTGCAAAACACTCAAATACGCCTCAGCAATCTGAATCGCCTCTTCTTTAGTCTCAATATTATTGATAATAACAGCAAATTCATCGCCACCCATTCTGGCTAAACTGTCACCTTCTTTGCTACTTGACTTAAGACGCTGAGCAACTGCTTTGAGGAGTTCATCACCAATGTTATGACCAAGTGTGTCATTGACATGCTTAAACCCATCTAAATCAAGAAACATGGTTGCAAAGAAACTATTTTGGTTCTTTGCTTCATGAATTACAGTTTTTAAAGTATTTTCTATATAAAGTCGATTAGGTAGACCTGTAAGTGCATCGTGAAAAGCTTGGTGTTCGATTTCTTGCCTAAGTTCATATTGCGCTAAAGCCATACTAGCTTGTTCTGCAATAGCCTTAAATATACTAATATCTTCAGCTACAAACTGATCATCAAACTTTTGATTAAGTGCTGCTATGGTACCAAAAACTTCGTTTTTATGGATTAGGGGTATGACCAGTGCACTACCCATCTTCCAATTCAGATTTGCTTTCAGAACATTCAGGTTTTCTCTTTTATCAACTGTAATGTCTTTACTAAATGCTGGTTCTTGGCGGCGAATAGCCCAACCTGTTAAACCTGAATTAAGTTCCTCAAAGCTCAATGTTTCTAGAACAGTGTCAGTGTCTTCTGTAAGTTGTGCTTTACTAACGTGTTCTACTGAACCTTCTTCAAAGTTCATTCTATAGATAGTTGCCCAACGAGCATTTAGTGCAACACGGATAGGTTCAATAATACTATCCATAAAGTTAGAAAATCGATCGTTTTCTTGTATCGCCTGACTAATCGTATAATGTGTCTTTGTACGTACTAAATCATTTTTTACTTTTGCATGTAATTTAGCATTGTCTATAGCAACCTGTAGATGATCAATTATCTTCTCTATTAACATTTTTTCTTTAGTATCAATATTGCGACTTTCACAACCAATAGCAAGAAGAGCAATGATATCACCTTGGGAAATTAGCGGAAGAACCATTATTGTTTTTTGAATATGTTTAGGGCTGTCATTAAAAATAAAATGCTCTTGTGGAAGAATTAAAGGTTTTCTAGTTTTTTCTATTGTTTGAAATGTTTTATTATTAGTAGGTGCTCTTGCTGGAAAATTAATCGTCCCATCGTCACCATGAGATGCCACAGTTTCAATATAATCATCTTTAACCATTCCAATAGAAACACGCCCATAATTAAATATATCTGCAATATTTTTGCAAACAGTATCAAGAAGCTCGTCCAGCTCGAGCTTACTTGCAATTGCGCTACGTATCTTATCTATAATTTTTAGTTCTTTACTATTCTGACTTGCTTGTAGAAATAACTTTTTATAATTATTTTGATTATTCTTAAGTGTTTTTTCAAGTGTGAAGCGTTGCCAAAGTGCTGTCACTTGATTAGCAAAAATCCTTGCTAAGAATAGCGTCTCATCACTAAAAGCGTTTTTATCACTTATACTATCCAAGCTAAAGAGTGCTACTGTCTTACCATAAACGCTGATTGGAATTGTCAATGCAACTTTGAAGCCCTGACTTGTTGCAGAGCGAAGTTGTTCAACTTTTTCAACACTTAAGTTCTCATGATTAGCTTCAAAAACCTGTTTAGGCTCATCGCTTTTTAAATCTCTATAAATCTCATTCTCAGTAAGTGCCAAATTTTTAAGCTGGGCTAAATCATATCCAACAGTTGCCTTAAAATAAAACCTTTCAGAAGTACCTTTGACTAAAAGGCTACCTGCATCAGCCCCAGGAACAATAGCAATTGCTCTTTCAAGAATAGTTTGATAGAAGTTTCCAGTAAACTTACCAGAAAGTGAATCTTCGACTAAGCTAGCTAGTTCTGTTCTAAATTGCGTTTGTGTAACTAAAGCATTGCGTTGAGATTCCAGGTTTACTTCTAATTTTTGCCGTACCTGTAATTCAGTTTGGGCATTTTCAAAAATTTTTGCATTTTCTATAGCAACAGAAGCAATTTCTGCAAAACTTTGCAGAAGAGCTTTTTTATTTTCATCAAATTGGATAATGTTTTTAGTGCCAAACCCCATTACACCAAGAACTCGCTCACCAGACATTAAAGGTATCGAGGCAATAGATTTAACTTTATCAAACATAGGTGTCTCAATACGTTGTTCCCATGTCTGATAATTTTCAATATAGGTAGCTTGTTTAGTTCTCCAAACGCTACCTAGCAACCCTTCACCCTTACTGACTGAACCAAGAGCTGAATTATCGAAACCTGCCAGTGCTACCATTTCAAGATTTTCTTCAGTTTCGTTCACAATATTCAATGAAGCAAAATCCGCATCTACTAATTTTGCCAAGCGTTTTACTAAAGAATCAAATAGACTTTTCAAGTCGAGTCGTTGGACTAATCCTAAGGTTGTTTCATGGAGTATTTCTAAATAGGCAGTTTTTTGATATAACTCAACTTCAACGACCTTACGTTCTGTAATATCTGTAAGTAATCCTTGAAAATAACGAACACGACCGTCTTCTGCTCTAACGATAGTTCCACAATTTTCAATCCATATGTAATCGCCCAAAGCGTTTTTGATTCGGTAGTTTTGGATATAGAATTCTTCAGAGTTAGCTAGAGCAATACTAATTTCTTCTTTCATGTTTGATATATCATCGGGGTGCATGATTTCAAACCAATTTAATTTGCCCAATAATAAATCTTCTGATTCATAGCCTAGCTGACTAATATTATTTGAAACATAGGTAAATTTTCCTTGTTTATTGCTTATTACCCAACGGATCACAATAACAGGACTATTCTCAAGCATCGCTAAACTATAAATACCATCTGTACTTACAGTGCCTTCTAAAGGCTCATCAGTTTCTTGTATTTGGTATTTAGGTAACTGAACTTTAGGTAACTCAATAGACTGTGCAATAGACTGTGCAGAGGTAATTACTTCATCAGCTCTTTGATCTGATGATATATCTTCACGAGATATTTGATTGTTTTCCTCAAATGTTATCATAGACGCACTAAACCCACAGCCCTTAACCTTTATAGCCCTTAAACTTTACAGCCCTTCAACTTAAAGGCCAGTAACCTTAAAGTCTTCAAACTTATAACTATATAAGCTTGAACCCTTCCCAATAACTACAACCTAACTAGCCCGTAGCTATTTAGAAGTCTAGTCACAAAACATTACGGAAAGATGTCTCAGGACTATATAAGTCGACTATATGAGTGAAGGTTAAATATAGCTTTAATACTTTGTGATAGTCGCAAAAGTTAAATTTTGGATTGGGAGTTAAATCAAAGCTCTGTCTTATCAGGATTTTCTTTAGATTCTACTGAATTTAGGGTGGAATATTCTCAAATCACACAAAGGGAGTCATGAATATTTACTTAGGTACACATACAAACTATTTAGTACCTAATGTTATAGTTTTTAAACTTTTGCACTGTTGTATTAGGTCTTATATCAACTCTGTAAGTAGCGATATGTAAATAAAAATATGTAAGTAAAGAAAGTCTACTAAATATTCGAAAGTAACTTACTTGAATGAGTAGCTATGTCAAGCTTTGATAAATCAAACACTAGCCAGTTAGATACCACAGATTCTAAAAGTAGTGATGAGGCTAACCACTGGCTCGAGCTCCTTACCCCCCTCCGTAAACAGTTAACTGGGCGAGATACTCGTGGCAATAAAGGCAGCTTACGCTGGATCCAAGCAGTCATAGCTGAACGTGGTGGTCGTGGCAGTTCAGTACGAAACATCTTGTACAAAAACTTAGGCTCTCTTGAAGAAAAACGTAGGTTATTTGAGTTAATCAGTGAACTGTACGAAGAAATCGGCTTAGACGCACCACCCTCACCTGAAGACTACAGTGTAGCCCAAGCCAAGCGCAGTTTAGGACGAGATAAACGCTTGATTTTTGCACGCTTTTTGCGTGAATACCAAGCGGGTATGAAGCCACAAATCATTGTGGTTGGGTCTGCTTCAACAGGTAAGCGTTTGTTAATTGAGCAACTGCGTGATCGTTTGCCATCAAGTCTGTACATCAATCTTTCCAAAAACATAGCACCGAGTCTCTTTGAACTGTGTGGTCAACTCGGCATAGCCCATGAAGCAGATAAGCTCATGAGCCAGTTATCGCCTAAGCAGCCTTTTGCGTTGCAAGCAGCTCTACAAAAAGAATTTGGTCGTGTATTGATTAAAGCCTTGAACACAAAAGGTGAACTACTACTACTTCGCGCAGAAGTTAGTGCAAATATTGTAGGTGTACCGCTAAGAGATGAACATAGCACTGAGCAGGATGTAGCAAGGTGGCTCGAGCCCCTCCTAGCCCGTCTAGAAATCCCTTACCTCGCAGCACTCTCCAGTAACCCAGCCCAACTTGTCTATAGCAACCTGCGCCCGCCAAGTCGGGACGAAGCTAGGAAGTTCTTACGTCAACACTTACCGCAGGTACCCCAAGAACGCTTAGAAGAAATGCTTAATCAAGTAGGGCAGAACTACGCTGAACTTGCACGCATGAGCATGATTGAAGGTGTTCGGCAGGATGATGGTGATAGTGCTGAAGCAAAAGTAGATGGGTTGAAGGCAGATGGGGAGCTCGAGCCTTTACTCAATATCCTAGCAATCCTTTCACCAGAAACAGATAGTTACATTCCAAAAAAACTATTTGAAATAGTAGTTGGTCATAGCGTCCATGAATTAAGCCATAGCGAAAAAGAACTGATCGAACAAGTAGATGATGATTCTTTGCGCCCTGCCTTTAAGGAATTATTGCCTTCTAACCCTATAGGTAGTATGACGATTCACCAACAAGCCTTAGACTACTTTTTAACCCACTCACCTAATTCTATATTTCGCCTACTCCATCACGCAGAAGGCGCACAACAATACACAACCCTTTTAGAACTTTTAGAAATAGATCCTGCACGCTTACTACTTTGCTCACACTTATGGCAGAATTCTGTAGATTGGCAACAAGAACAGCGTGAACAACTTGCATTATTGACCTTGCGTCACCGCAGCGTTCAAAGCGACTATGCTCATGAGGAAACACAAGAAGCACTAAGTTACCTAGTTTCGCTTGAAGGCAATAGCACCGCTAGTAGTTGGGCAAAAATTAAGCTGGCTGAATCCTATGTAGATGCAGCGCAATACAAAAAAGCAATTGAACTCATGAGTGACCTGCCAAACCTAACTGGTGATGTAGAAGCCGAAGCATGCTTGGTACGTGCTGCTATTTTTCGCTGGCAAGGAGAATACACCCAAGCAAAGGCAGAAGCACGTAAAGCTAAAGACCATGTGCATTCCGAGCTTATACAAGACAGAGTATCGCTCTGGCAAGGTTTAGTCAGTAAAGATGCTGGTGAGTTTGAAGATGCTTTAGAACATCTAGCAGCAGTGCAACACCATGTTCTCTTACAAGGCCGTGCCAGATACCATGAGGGCGATTTGCTTATGCGAGTAGGCAAGCCGCAAGAAGCCTCAAAGGCTATTCAACAAGCCATTACACAGTTAGCACTAGGCGCACCAGCTACAGAGCTTGCCAAAATCCAAGCACGTCATGGCACAGTCCTAAGACGCTTAGGTCAGTTTGACGCTGCCGATATAGCCTTTCAAAATTCGCTTGCTCAAAAAATCAATGCCTTTACAAAAGCTAGAATTCAATCTGAATATTCAGTACTCTTTTCTGCTAGAGGACACCCATGGGAAGCGTTGCGCTACGCGAGTCAGTCCGAAGCCTTTTTTAGACAAACCTCTGAGCGAAGCGAGGAAGCAGCCTACCGTCATAAACGAAGCCTTTACCGCTTAGCCATTGCCTACTGTGTTTGGCGTACTGGCAAGCCTTACTGCCCACCGTTTCGTGGTGAACTAGACATGGCTTCAACTATGGGTACGACCATGGATAGGGGCGATACTATCGGGGGCAATAGTTCTTTGCAACATGCCAAAGCTATTTTGCGAAACTTGATTGCAGATACCGAAGGTCTTAAGCATCTTAGTCACAGGTATTCCAGTTTATTTGTAGATGCCTGTATTGCACTTGCACTGGTGTCGCCACCTAGAAAAGCACTCGCTTTACTGAATGATGCCAAAGAAGTACCTAGTCGCTTTTTAAAGCTGCAAGTACAACTTGCAATCACCGAAGCACTACTTAGGGCAGATAAAGCCGCCGAAGCTGCTGCTCAACTTGCAGTAATTCGTAGCCTGCCTACCGATCCAAGCATACGTGCGT
>JAULCF011033446.1:0-16336 GCA_032361265.1 Devaleraea mollis
ACACCCCACCCCCCCCCCCCCCCCCCGTCGCCCTCCGCTTCCCTCGTCGCCCACCGCACCGCGTTCCCCCCTCCCTCTCACCATTCTCCCCTCAACCATCTTCCCCCTCACAATCCTCCTCTTCCCCCCCGCGCCCGCAACCCCGTGCACACCAATCGTCTTCGCCCGCGGCGCGACAGCCGACAGCGCAGCCTACACCGCCTCCGCCTCCGACTGCGCCGACTGCTATTTCCGCCTGGCGCGCGTCGCGACCCAGCCCTCGCCCCCGCCGCGCAGAAACATCACCCTCCACAACCACCTCTACCCGCATTCTGTCAACGGCCGGGCGCCGACGTGGTCCGCGTTTAACCTCGAAGGCGCGGCCGCGCAAATTTCCGCGTGGAAGACCCGCGACGGCATCATTGGGGACGTGGGCGAGGTCGGGCCACGGTTCGGCATTATCGAGAGTGGCAACGGGCACGATCTGGCAAATACGGCCGGTGTCGGCGTCTCGGAGTCTGCATGCCCGGGTGCGTTTGTGGCCGCGCCCAGGGGGAGAGGTGATAATGCGCTGTTCGATGTGTCGGAGTTGTAGCGGATAGGGCTTGAGAGGGGCGGCAGTGCGCGGGAGGCTGCGGAGATTATGGGCGGCCTGGCGGAGGAGCACGGGTTCTATGGGTCTGTGCGGGAGGGTGGGAAGGCGGTGCAGGGTGCTGGTGAGGCATTGTTTGTGAGCGATGCTGACGAAAGCTGGATCTTTCCTGCTCTTGCCAATGATACTGGCGCCAGTGCCGTCTAGTGCCGGCACAGAGGGTGCCGCACGGCGAGGTAGCTGTTGCTGCGAATCAGTTTCTTATTCGCGAGGTGCGCGTTGGCGAGGATGGGTTTCTTGGGAGCGACAATTTGAAGGCGGTTGTGCGAAGGAGTAGTCGCTATGACGGCGGCGAGTTCGTCGACTTTGCCAAGCCTTTGGGGTGGTTTTGAGGCACGCAGCGTGTACGACGCACCGCGTGTACAGGGTTCTGACGATGGTCGACACGGCGCTCGTTGGGAAACTCGACCCGTATCCGAACACGCTCATAGACGGTTATCCGTTCTCAGCCAAGCCAAGAGAGCCGCTGAGCGTGCATGATATCTTCCGCATATACCGAGACCACGACGAGGACGTGGAGGGATGGAATATGACAAAGTCACCCGCGGCGGAGCCGTTTGAAAACCCGGAGAGGATTGATACGAACGCTTTCGAAAGTTACTCGTAGGACGAGATTACGGCTGCGGGAGTATGGCCGCGCTATTTATATCAGGCAGACAAGTTATGTCGCCGTCGTCCGCAGTACGAATGAGCTGCCGCCGGAGGTCGGGCCCATGATTTATTATTTGCACCAGCAGCCGGACGCGTCCGTCTTTCTGCCGATTTATGTCGCCGTGGCCAAGTTGCCGCCGCAGTTTACACGCGGCTCGCTTTTTCTTCACGATAGTGTTAGTATGTTCTGGGCAGTGACCCTCGTGTCGAACTGGTTGGGTAAGTACTACGGGTCGTCGATAGAGGATGTGCGCGCAGTGCAAGAAAGAATTGAGAAAAAACTCTTCGCTGTCCAAGAAACGGAGGCGAAGGCGGTGCAGCTGATCGACGCAGATAAGAGCCGTGAGGCTGTGGAGTTGTTGGAGAAGTTTTCAGCTAGCGGTGCTGCCTCGTCGCACGGCATCTATCACAAGCTGTTTAAGACGCTAATCGCTCGGTGTCATGACGGCTTCCACATGGAGGATGCTGAGGCCGTCGACATCAAAATGACGACCACGTTCCACTCGGTACCGTGGCTAGGGAAAGCGGGGTTCCTCTCCATGTCCGAAACAGGCGGTAGTGACGCGGCCATGGCTCCCGTCGGAGTCGTCCGCTCAGAACCTGAAACCTTGTCAGTCAGTTGGTCGGCGGAATCGGAAAGTAGACATGATAGTAAGTTCGGTCTTGGGGTTGCCATCTTTGGATCGGGTATCGCAACTGGCATCGCCGGTTCGATCTTCGTCGGGATTTTCGTAAAGATTGGCAGAGACAATGAGCGAAATGGTTACGCGGAAATTGCGTAGGCGCGGGACACTCGTAGAGATGCTTCGTAGGTAGGCTGGTGTTAGACTGCACATTTTCTGGGGGACTTTCTTTTTCGAGGCGGGTTATTCCCCCTTCGCGAACCCGAGTTAATCATATTTATTCGTTCGCACTTCGGCTCTTATTAGCTTACTCGGAACATAAAGTAGCTCTTTGTACAGCGCCACATCAACGTAAGTATTTAGTATGTAGATATCCTTGCTAGTAAATATCCATTGATAACGATGCGCGATGGCCTTGAATGTCCGAAAGTATTTACGGGCAAGAGGCCTCAACCTACTGGCGGCTTGCTTAGGCGCAAAGAGCGGCCGCTTTTAGCAAACGCTCAAGGCGAACGACGCCCTCATCGATCAGGAAGGCATATGCCTGCTGTCGATTCTAAGGATGTCAAGCATGGCGAAATATTTTGATGTGGAAGAACGACGAAGCAATCGATTGTAAATCGTTGGCTCTTTATAACTATTAAAGCCTCAGGCATAACAGCATAAGATGCTGTTATGCTTGAGGCTTTAATAGGTATAAAGAGCCACCGATTAGCAATCTGTACACAGTCTCGTCGACTTAATGCTCGAAAAGCCGAAAGGTAGATAAGGCGTCTAGAGGAGTTTACTTAACGTTGGCTTTATCGACCGGGGGGCACTGCACAAGTGCAGTGCCTTTGCCCTATTGATCCAGCGCTGCAGCTGCAGCGCAACTTTTGATCGCGATCAGTGGCTGATGTTTTTGCAAAAAAGTACTTCTGCTGCTGCAGGACAAATTTATACAACGTTCGCCCTTGCCGAAGAAGGACCTTACCCTTTAAAGGTCATTTGCTTTGCAGGATATAATATGTCCTCATCCATATAATAGCACTTCAGGCTCACACAATATTATTATGTGAGCTCGAAGAGCTGGCACTCTAGTTGAAAGATTGTTTACACACGAAACCCGTGGGACGGCGTGCTGAAATGAGATAAATAAAACGAATAAGCAGAGCACTAATTCGTATATTTTTTAAGTCAAAGTTAGCGACCGTCCTAACACAACGGTGTTGCTTTATAGAGTGTTGTGACAACACTCTATAAAGCTCAAAAATCGCTTACACATCTAAGCCTCGAAAAGGCGCAAATTAAAAAGTACTAAAAATGGCTTGAACACTAATTGTCCAAGTGAGCACCAGTCCTAAAGCCTGGGTTGTTCATCCTTTTTTGGATAGAAATCCCAACCATTCGCCAGAGAATAATAGAAAATAGGCGACGCCAGTACGTCTTTGCCGCCACTGCGGTCACTTCCTTCCTCATCGCGTATCGAAATAGAGCTATATATAGCTCAAAAGATCGTTTGCACAACTAAGCGTCAAGATGGCAAAAGGTTAAACTACTAGAAAACCTTAAACACTAATTGTCCAAGTGAGTAGCAGTCCGGAAGAATGGGTTGTTCATTTTTTGCTGAATATAAATCGCAGCCATTTGCCAGAGACTCATTAAAAACTGGTGGCACCAATACTTCTCGACCGCCGGCGGGTGGCGTAACAGCGGCGGCGCCGCCGCTGTATCGCCATCGCCAACCGCCAAACAAATATTGTTGAGACACTCCTGCGCACCTTCTCCATTCGCCTCAACTTGCATGTTGAAACTCACTCGTTTAAACAGCCTGTCAGAGGATTTCGAATTTCCGACGATGGAAAAAGCACTGCTGGTGCTCGTTGGTAAATCTGCCTCCCACCTGCTAACCTTATTCTCTCTTTTCTTTTGCATTTCTGGTCGTGGGGCTGGTCTATCCAGCGCCATACAAGGCTGGCTAATCTTTTGCATGGCGCTCTCTGGCGGTCCCCTTCTGAGTTTCGCCTATCTAGCCCTTCATTCTGGCCACGGCCATCCTCGCCGATTCCATATTATTTTAAATTCTCTCCCTCACTCCTTGGCCACCTAAACGCAAGCCCTGAGCGCGCCGGTGCGAAACATATTTATTTGTATCGACATGATATTACAAAATTACAAATTTAGATGTCGCATGGCGCAACTAAATACTTCCGCAGCCTCGCATCTACTTTCTCAATCAGATCTGCACGAAGAGTGATCGGTTTGCCGTGCTTCTGGTAGTCAATCGTCTTTTTCGAAGCGGCAGCAAACTTGTCGGCAGCGGGGTCGTCAAAGTCTCTTTTCGCGGCAAGATTGTAAAGCTGCCCTTTCAGCTGCTGAATATCCTTGTACTCGTGGAGGGACTTCGAAATGTGATCCAGCATTTCCGTCAACCAATTTTCGTTGTATTCGCGGTCACCTGGGGATGTGGCCAGTTCTTCCACTTCCAAAGGCTCAGACTCGATCCCGTCGAGAGGAAGATACTGCAGAATAGACTGGGCCCAGCAGCACAAATAAGGGTCTCCGTCGAGGTCGCCATCAGCAATATTTTCGGTCATCGACCTATAACCCTCCTTCGGAGTACCAAACAGAATTGCGCCAAACGAGAGGTCGTTGATCCAGTTCCACATCTTTTCAGGCATTGCTTGCGGCTTGACTGAAACAGCTTTGAGAACTCTCCCGTCCTTGCGCTGCGTGCAAGGGGAGCGTGTGACAAAGACCCGGTCTAGACTGGCTCGCTGCTTTTTCAGGCCCGTCACAAAAACAGTATCAGGCTCAAGGTAGCCAGTGGGATCATTCAGCCCTACATTCCAATAGTGCTCCATGCCCTCCGGTTTCCGACTTTCCTTGACATACTTCTCGCAAACATCACTTGGCACGCCCATACTCGTCCAAAGCCTTGTTATCATCGCTTTCAGGGGCTTGGGAGAAAAGCTCTTAGGTACCTTCTTTTTTCCAAGAGATATCGGCGAGCTCGGATCATTCAGCTGGCCCATAATGACAGCGGGCGCAGACGGGTATAAACCTCTCGACGTAACAGTCATGCAAGCAAAAGTGCTCGATTTTGACCGCCGCGAAGGCCCGACTTTCAGCATCGACTTGTTCAGCTGAATCTGGGGCTCGCCTTCGGGGATAAGCTTGACGGCGAGCATCGCTTTGAATATACCATCCTTTGAAGCGATACGCATTTGCAATCCTACGTTTCTTTCACCATCAACGGCTCCTTTGGTACCAGGAGCGATGTATTTCGAAGCGAGATGCGCCCCAATAAATCCGCCGCCGTTGAGGGACATATTCTCGCTGACAGTGACCTCGGT
This sequence comes from Devaleraea mollis, assembly GCA_032361265.1. Taxonomy (NCBI): domain Eukaryota; phylum Rhodophyta; class Florideophyceae; order Palmariales; family Palmariaceae; genus Devaleraea; species Devaleraea mollis. The sequence continues at coordinate 5,241 of JAULCF011033446.1, forward strand.
CTCCTTCGGGTAGTGAATAGCGCGCCTTCCGTCCCGATACGTGGCGACCTCACTCAGAAGCAATTTCATGCGCGCGGCTGCCTTGCGCGGAGTCAGGCGCTCGAAGCCACCAATATTCTCTAGCTCCTCCTTCACGCTTATCGTGGCCAATCCCGGAGCTTCAACCAGCACGAACAGGTAGCGGGCAACCAATTTCCGATTAAACTCGCCGCCACTCTTGTCGCCATCGGCAGCAACATCTATGAAAGCAAGCTCATACTTTTTCTCCCCTATGTATAAGCAGCGGTCAATCGGTTCATCCAACGCCTCTTGAAGCGGCTCCTCGTACAGCGATAATCTCGACTCGAAAAAGTCCGAAAGAAGCGTCCGAACTTGCACCGCTTTCCCAAACCGCTGTTTCACCACAGTCTTTGTCCCGAACATTGTTTGACCCTTGTCGCTATCGGCGGCCTTCCAGCCCTCCGGGGCAGGTTCCTCGGCGAATTCTTTCTTTTTCGTCACCACCCTCTTCGCCCTTCTCGGGTTTACAGACATGTCTCCTCCGCCAAAACCGGTTCCCATAGGACCCGAGTCTATGACCCCCTCCACTCCTTCCCCCTCCGCCAAAACTCTCAGCGACGTCTTCGCTTTCCGAGCTTCCACAGCACCATGCAGAATAACGGTGACGTATGTGCCTCCGTGGACTTTTTTCACAACGCCTCGCGCCCCGACGTGCGTCTTCCCGCCCACAACGACCACCTGCGCCCCCTCTACAATCTCGCCAACACTCCCTGTCGCCCCGTCCGCGCCGCCAGTCTCCTCATCTCCCTCGCTGCACGCCGATGAACCGTCCGGCAATCCAGCACCCAACCCATCCTCACCATCGTCACGCGCCGCCACGCCACCATCCGTCTTCCTCTCCCGCATACCCGCGACAGCATGGTGGACCAACGCTGACTGCGCGGTGCTCGTCGGCGAATGGATGGCGTCATTGCCGCCGCCGCCTTTCGCGCCGCCCGCGCCCTCGTCGCCGTCCGCTCCCGCGCCCGCGCTCTGGATAACTCGTGGGCGATGGTGGACAGTTTGGACGCCCTCGCCGCCCCCCACGCACTTGACACACTTCATCGAAGTTGCGGTGAGGATATATCCTTCACTGCTCCTGCCTGTGTTGCGCACGTCCTCTGGAGGCTGGTGATCAACTGCACTGGGCGGCACCGTGCTGCCCTGGGAGATCCTTATATAGAATCTGATGCAGGTAAACCAAGTCATATCTACGGAGTATGACGACTTGTCTTCTCCATCTCCCTTCAGTGTATACAGTGAAGGGCCCCGGCCCGTCTTGTTTCATAAATGCCCCCTAAAATTACACAGCAGTCCAACACTTAGTCTCTCATACTGTACACATGCCGAGATTCACTACCGTTACGTCCACGCCCGTGCGGGTGTGGAGGTATGATACAGTACCGTAACGGCAGTGAATCTCGGTAGCAGAGGTGGAGGTTGGCTTTAACTGAATTCTATATTAAAATCCTTGAGCCTTGATTTTAATTTTAAATCGTTTAAAAACGATTTAAACTGCTTACATTACCCCTAAAAGTTCTATTAAATTAAGGAGCATTTACTGTAAGCGAGCTTATGCTTATGTTTAATCATAATAAGCGCGCTTACATTAAATGCTCCTTACGATTCGTTTCTAATATGAGGCCACCCGGATGGCGACGAAGCTACAGTCCAATAACCTTTCAGTCTCATCACTTTCATCACCAGCTTTTGAGCTTGAGAACAACGGAGAGTACCGAATGGCGTCACAACCCCCGGGTGCCTTTCGGAACTGGGGCTTTCTGGAGCCTGATATGGCGCTCGTTTTTTTTGACCGCATGCGCCACTTCCATAACCCAATGGTACAACTGAAGCAAAACTGGCATTCCTTCTCTTGCTCTCTAATCACCTTGGCAAGTCCTTCAGAGAGCCTGATAGTGTGTTAAAATGTACTAAACATTTTAGTAAAGGATTAAAATCTGTTGATATAGAAATCAGGTTGCAATCGCGTTAAGTCATATTCGAATCAGATGTTTGATAAGACAGAGTACATGAAATCCAGCAGAGATTGGTTGTGGCGGAGAGAACGGCAGAGAAAAGATCGTCTGGAGGGCGGCGTACTTGAGAGAGGCAAGCTGGCCTTCTACATCGGGGGTGCCGCTGGCGCACTGTGGGAGCGAGTACAGGAGGACCGTTGTCGAAATCGCTCGCCTTTACTGGTCACTCGGTGGCGGTTGAGGGGGAGCAAATGTCTCTGCTGTGTCCGCCGTTCAATGCGATTGCCTTGAGACGAGGAGCGTTTTTTTCTATGCAGCAGTAGCAAAATGCTTGGGAGGGTACGTGCCCACAGTACTGTGAGAGAGTTCGGAAGGCTGCACTTGCCGAGAAGAGGCTTTCTTTCTTGATGCGATCACCATGCTTTCTGGACCGGATGAGGTTCGGGCAACGAGGTTCGAGGCGCACATCTGGAATAGAAGTTAAGGGCGTTTCGGAGCGCTTTGAGAACTTTTGAGAGGTGCGCTGTCGAGGCGATGGAGATATTTGATGGAGCATACTTTTCGGGAAAGATGCTTTCTGGGATGAGGGCGATTGCCGAGGTCGGCAATATATGTACTTTATGGTGCGAGTCCCGTCGGTGAATTATAGAGAGAATGAAGTACATTGGGCTTGTAGATTTGGCAGAGATGAGCTTGTTCGGGAGGAAGGCTTAAATGGGCTTTAAAATCTGAGCACAAAAAACCACAGTTCTAACTGATCACGGTGATCACCATTGCAAGCGGCCGCTGCAGTAAAGTTTAACTGCCTATTACTATATCTTGAAGATCGTTTACAAATCTAAGCCACAAAACGACGCTTTTAATACAGATCAAAGATCGATTACACATCCAAGCCTGGGGTTGAGCTCAAGCTGGCGCAAATTAAAATGTACTAAAAAATGAACTTGAACACTAATTGTCCAAGTGAGCTATTTACATATCTCAGAGCAGTCGCGTAGCAATTGCTTTTACTTTCAAGTCTGAGTTGCTTTATGTTTTGTGGACAAGCTAGGAATCATATTTATCGGATGTGCACGTCACGGGGCGTTCGAAGCCAATACGCACAGCGATCGCTACTCTTAACGGCAGTGCTGATATAGGCGGCTACGGTTTCATGATCATGAAACCGTAGCCGACTCGAGTCTGAGGTCCTTATTTATTCTTTACATACGTGCGAAGTAAGTACAAAATAAATTGAAATCAACAGCCCTTTCGAATTATACAGAGTGAGATTTTTCAATATATGCTCAAGCTATCTAGTTAATTAGATGGCATCTAATTAACTAGTTATAACTAGTTAATTAGATGCCATCTAATTAACTATATGCAATGTGTATATATATACAGAGTGAAACTCCTCAAGATAAGCTCAAGCTATAGCTCAAGCTATAGCTTGAGCTTATCTTGAAGAGTTAGCTCAAGCTATAGCTTGAGCTTATCTTGAAGAGTTTCACTCTGTATATATATACACATTGTATATATTACACATAATACATACTATGCAAACATTATTTAAATGATTATGATCGTTAAACTAACTACACGTTTTTTCTTCAATTTGCCATATTGAGGCTTAGTTGCGTAAACGATTTTAAGCTACCTCAAAGATGGTTCGTACATGTGTGACAAATCAAGCTCGTCGACGGAAGAAAAGGGCGCAAGAACGTCTGTTTCCAACTCAAGGTGATCTCAGATTGTCATCTTGAGGTTTAGTTGCAACAAGTCGACGGAAGAAAAGGGCGCGAGAGCGTCTGTTTTCGACTCAAGGTAATCTCAGATTGTCATCTTGAGTTAGTTGCAACGTGTTGTTGCAACGTTTTGCAGCTAAACCTCAAGATGACAATCGGAGATTACCATGAGTCGAAAACAGACGTTCTTGCGCCCTTTTCTTTCGTCGGCGAGCTTGGATTGTCGTCCGCCCCGAAGCATGATGTACGATTAGTGCCATCAGATTTCAGTTAAGTTTCGAGGGCAAGGTGTCGACGATCGATAGTCATTTTTTTCCATGTTTCGAAACAGGGCTGCGATCGCAGCGCTCGAGATGGTGATAAAGATTACCTCTCCTCTAATTTTTCATCTGTGTGTGCTTCGAGGATCCCGAAAGGGTTCGATACAGAGAAACATCGAATACGTCGGGCTTGAGTCTGCGGGTACCTCGGTGCTTCTACAGCGCGCGCTTCCTCTAGCATGCGCCGCACTTGTGATCAAGTCGAAGTGCATATCCATCCGGGCGATTATGCATAATGAAGTCAGCATGCTGACCTCAGCGACTTTCTTGGGGAAGTCTCGTGCAGTTTTTCGTATGTAAATAAATTAAGTGTTGAGTGCAAGTGCTCTTCCTTACTTCGCCGCTATAAGTATAGATTTAAAATCCTCTTTTGTGTGTAAACTGTCATTAAAGAATTTCTGTTCCGTTCTTTGTGGAAAGAATTTGTGGGGAGTCTTGGGCCTGAAGTAAGGACAGCTGGGATCTGCTAGCGATCATGTTGTTATTATGGAGCAAGGTAAAATCAATTGTTAAGATCTTCGTCGATTAATTTTTCCTTAAAAATGAGTAATTCGAATGATAACAGTTTGCCTTGCAAAGAAGACTTTCGCTGAATTAAAATGTTATCCATTGATCAGTGATACATGCCATTCAGAAGCTCAATAAGTCCTAGCTAGCTACTGTGATGAAGGGCAACATGCTCCTCTGAATTTCCATCTCTCCGCTCTGGTGAACTTGACGCCGACAAAACAGGACGCGTATTCTCTAAAGAGCAACTACAGCCCGTTAATTTCGGTGCCTTTTCATATTAACTCGGAGTGCTCGAATTGCGGAGCCATTACGGCTGCAAGTTTTCAAAACCTTTTTTTTTTGGGACACAATTTTGCAGTCGTAAGCTTTGGCTAGTCAATTGATTGAAAAAACGGAAGTAATCTTACACCCTGAAATTATCTATGCATAGAATGCTTCTCCCCAGTTAAACAACAAATTACAAATTCAAACTGTCAGAGCCTTTCGCGTTTACTAAAACTTTCTCCGTTTCCGTGACTGAGAGATATCGACAGCCACACGTTCTCTTGACGGAAAGACGGGCGGGAGGTAGTCCACCTTCTACTGCTCCACATCTCCATTTTGTCTTGAGGATGGTCCAAGTTGAATGATAAAGGTCATACACTGCTTGTGCGTGAAAATGTCAAGGGTTTGAAGCATGCCTCGAAATGCGTGTCCTGCGGCGATGACTGTGGAGTCTCAATTTATATTTTACGATGTTACGCTCGACAGCAACCACATCTTTCTTGTCGTTGCGTTGACGAGCGCTACCGTTCGATCAAGCGCATAAAAAAGTCTTGCTACCTTCCCTTGATCAAGGCTCCATCTCAGCCCCGATACACAAGCTCCTGTACCGCTGGGCTTCAGTACAGCTGGGCAGTGCCAGCTCGTACGTTGGGGTGGAAGATTTAACATAACGGGAGGCTCTTGATATGGAAAAATACCTTGAAATATAGAGTCGATTTAATTTGGATATCTTTAGCCTCCCGTTATGTTATGTTACTGTATTTCGATATATTATATTATAATATATTATAATATTATTATGACCTCATAATAATAATTATGAGGTCATAATAATAGGAATATAGGGGATTGTTATGTTCTCTTTGAACGTTTTACTCCTGTGGCGCATGGACCAGTTGCAGCTGCTCGTACACGGCGTCCCTGCATCGCGCGACCTCTCTTTATATATAGATCTCTCATACTGTCCAAGTTTATGTGGACCGTGCAAGACGATGAGGTCACGATACTCGTCACGGATGCTGTGGCGCGGCACGTCGACGCGCGACCCCCCTTTTTTTTTCAGTACGTGGCTTCCCGGCCCTCCGTTTCTCGGCCAGAGCGTAACTTACGCCTTGCCCTCCCCTGCCCGCCTCCGCCATGCCTCTCTTTCCACCCACTTCCTCTCCCACCCCCATTTTCTCGACCGCTGCACGTGCACACCCGCTTGTCTTCCTCTTTCTCATCACGACGCCCTTCTCCGTCCTCTTCTCGGCTCCGTCGATCAGTCTTCGCACGCCCCTTCTTTCTCGACACCTTCATCGTTTATCAGTACTCTATCTCTTCCTCGCCTGGGCGCCCCACTCTCCGTCATCATCTCCACTCCCTCCCTTTCTCACAGTCCTCCTTCTTTCTCATCTTCCTCCTCTCCCATTTTGCTTTTTCTCTTCCAGCGGACACTCCCTCCCCATCGTCACCATCTCTCCCCCCTTCTTTCCCACACAGTCTTCTTCGCCAGCCTCTTTGACCATCCACCACTCCCACCCAGCATGCGCGCCCTCAAGCGCGCCCTATCCCTCCTCGCTCTCCCAACCCTCGCCTGCGCCCAGAACTTCTTCATCAACAGCGGTTCAAACAGCGACGCAGCCTTCCTCACAGAGCCCCTCGACACCGAGGCGCTCTTTACCGCACACGCCACAATAACAAACGCCCGCACCCAGTACCTCTGGCAGAGTCTCCGGACGACGTCGTCGTCCGCCCACTCCTTCACCTACGTCTTCCCTCGCCGCGCGCCAGGCCGCTACTTGCTCGAGGCTGCATTTGCGGAGATATCGGCGAGCTGTCGACTAGGCGCGCGGAAATTCGACGTCGATGTCCAGAGAAGGCTTGTTGAGAGCGAGTTTGATGTCGCCCGGGAGGCGGGGGGGTGTCGGAGAGGGGTGAAGAGGCGCTATTTGGTCGAGGTTGGCGACGATGGGCGCGTTAGTGTCGCGTTGCGCAGGGGCAGTGCTGGACGGCCGATGGTCTCGTACTTGAAGCTCGCCGGTCCGAGAAATGCTTCGGCGGCACCGGGAACGACGACTGCAGCGCCGGAGAAGACTTCAGCGCTAGTGGCGAATGTGGAACCAGCGACGACTGCAGCACCAACATCGACTGCAGCACTTGCGACGCCGGCGCTAAGATCTGCTGCTCTGACGAGAAGCACGGCTGCCCTGACGAGAAGCACGGCTGCCCTGACGACGGAGGTTTTCACGGTGGTGAGAGATATTCTGACGACGCAGTCTCCAACCGCACAAATTTTAAAGACGTCCCACACACCGACCACAGTTTCTCCGACCACCACACCAGTCGCTCGATCGCCTTCGCCTTCGCCGGCAGCAGTTCGCTGCCGCGGTCGCGGCCGCGTCGTGCGCAAGGAGGTCAATGACATGTCGGCGTCAGAGTGGGACAAGTACGTGCGCGCCGTCAAGAAGCTGGCAGCCGGCGATGGCGGAAACAGCCCGCGCCCGCGCTACAACTGGTACGAGTATTTCTCCGTCACCCACCGCAGACACGCGCTGCACAACCAACCCTCTTTCCTACCCTGGCACAGAGCTATGCTGTGGGAGTGGGAGGACGCGCTGCACTCCGTCGAGCCGGGCGTCACGCAGCCGTACTTTGACTGGAGCCGCAGCTACTCCAACCTGTTTTCAAACAGCGCGTTTGCGACGAATCGGTTCGGGGGTAAGGATAATGATGGGGCGTTTCAGGGAATGCGCAGTAGAGTGCCGAGGGACCATGCGGTGACGAGGGATTTTGTGAAATTGGCGCTGCGGAGCGAGATATTTCTGAAACAACTTGTGAGGGGGACGACGGGGGATTTCGAGTCTTTCCGAATTTCACTCGAAGCCGCCCATAATACTTTTCACGCCGCCATCGGGGGGAGGAGAGGTGACATGAGCGCTTCGTACTCGCCGAATGAGATGTTATTCTATGCGCATCACAGTTTTATAGACCTGATTTTTCAGGAGTGGCTTGACAACAGCCGCAAGAACAAGTTTTCTGGCGCGAGCATGGAGATGGCGATGGCGCCGTGGAAAGATACGATCGAAAATGCCGTGACGGGCGAGCTGGCTGAGTGCGTTACATACAGAGGCTCAAGCTTTGCAAGACAGATGGCATTTTTTGACGTCAGTCTGGTTGCCGCCGACCAGGCGTTTATCGATTCGGAGAAAGAGCGAGAGGCTTCTGCGAATGCTTTTGATGCTGCCAAGGAATTCGGAGCCGACAAGGCTACTTTAGCCAAGCTTTCTGCTATCGACACGAAACTCATGAGCTCTATTGGGGTAAGCGAATTATTAGCTGCAGTAGCTGCGACAAGTGGCAGTTCGGCTACAGTTGGTGAAACGAGATTGGCGGAAATGTAGTTGACGGCGTCGGAATCATCATGCTGGTGAAATTAATAGTTGCTAAATAACAGATATGGACTCCTTATCGGATATAGTTAGTGTTAAAATAAGAAGCGCTCCGCTTTTTTGTAAGAACTATTGCAATGATTGGTTAACCAATCAGTAGTCAGAATACTAATTAGTGTACTACTGATCTGTAGATGAATTTCGGTCATGGTCAAAGATTGGTGTATCGATACGATCGTACATGACAAGCACTTCTTCGGTCCAATCTACAAAGAAAGTTGCGAGCCTGAAATTGTTCCTAGACTTTGCAGCCTCGAATATGGTTGAGAACTACATATTTCTACAGAATTGACACATGACATATGCACATGTCGTATTTATAAGTCTATAGAAACATGTTGTTACAGAATTATACATGTATAATTCTGCAGAATTCTGAAACACATTGCGTATACACAATAAGCACTCACACACTATAGTGTACGGCGTGCAACTTTTGAGAACTGTTTGGGCTTAGGTTAGCTCAAATATCCTAACCACAACTAAGTCTCAAGATGGCAAAAAGGTAGTCATAAGTGCTTTCGGCTAGCTTGATCGCAAGCTCAATTTCCGGTCCAAAATGCAGCTTCACTTTGCATAGACCGAAGGTGCGTCGAAAGATGTCCTCGTCTCCAAATATTTCAAGGTTTTGAAGACAAAAAGGCATTTCAGCTGCGTCCCAAGTGTGGTAGAGAAATCTTTCACCCCTTGGCCAAGCAAATAAACAGCTTATACATTTCTTTAGACGTCTAGGGGGGTACCCAGATCTAAAGAAATTTACACATTTCTTTATAAAGAAATGTAAAGAAATGTATGCAGCCTTTAATTTAAATTTAAAGTCCCTGCGTATGTCGGGTCGAAGGTCGACACCGCGCACGCTGTGGGGCAGCTCCCAGGCCAGCCATCGGTCGCGGCGATGACTGCACCTCTCCCACTCATGCTCACTTCCCTCTACGAGGAGCATTATGTGGTGCCCACTGACTTGCTCGTCCCCTCCATCCTGCAAACCCCTGGACACAACCAAAAAACAATATCCAGGGCGCTGCAGAAACGGAGGACTGCTAAGCTCTGGCCCTCGGCAGAGATCGAAGCTCGCACCCTACCCGTCGAGGAGCAGGATAAACTTTCCCGCTACACGTCGATCACGACGGTCGAATCTCGTTCCTGGCAAACGATCTTGCCAGGCCAGCACGAGAATCCGTCATCTACTTGGTGCATGTGGCTCCAAGCATGGCAGGGAGCAGCCGTCTATGACCTGTCCATCGACGGAGATCACCTCATCTGCCTTAACTGCGGCAAGGTGATGGATCCTTTCGGCCGTCACTCACTCGCCAACTGCGACACTGGGTACGGCCGACTAACGCGGCATAACAAGGTCGTCCAGGCCGCTCGCGTAGTGGCTCTTGTCGAGAGCGGCATTCTTTCCCCCACGGAAGAAACTGGCCTCTTCCCGGACGCAGATGACCGCCCTGGCGACATCTACGTCACGAGTGACGAAGGCTGCACGGACGCTAAGTTTACGTCCGCAGCGTTTTACTTTACCGTGTATGGCACCGTGCCAGACAGAGGAAAGTCAACCGCTCTGCTGATTAGTAGCTGCAAGATCCCAGGAGCTGTTGCGCTTGACGATGAGAAGTCTAAGGTGTCGGATTTTCTCAAGCGCGAACGAGAAGTCGCCCTCGCAGAAGACCGATCATGGGATCACCTGGAAGAAGGATTTCCAGTTCCGTCCTTTTGGAATTGGCGTGTTCGGAGCATTGGGCCCTGAAGCAAAGAAACTGTGTCGCAAATTTATGAGATCAGGGCAAGCCGATTTCATCAATCATCATCGTTCATTTCATCAATCTCCTGGCTCCTGTCGACGTAAGATACTCAAAGCTATCAACGTCGCACTCATCTGTGCTAACGCAAAGATGCTGAGTTGCCGACGGCCTCAGTTGCAAAATAGCATAATTGCCCCTGCCTCGGAGCTACTTGTCTAGAATAGATCTCTGGAGCAGTGTATATCTAAAAACCCTTTATTTTAAAAAACTAGCTTAATGTTCGTTTACACAAGAAAGCCTCACGTGGAAAAATAGGAAAGCTAGGAAAGGCACTAAGTGTCCGAAGAAGCAACTGCCCTAAACCCAGGATTGGGCATCCGCTTTTGTAGCAAGATGGGATTCATGCGTTGAACAGTCATAGCGAAGCGCCGCCTCCAGTACAACCTCGCTGCTACAGCAGTCATACTCTGGCGCATCGCGTATCGTAGAATAATTTTTCCAAGATACTTCTGCGCGAGCGGGGACCATCCACAACCGTTAGCCTTCATCACCAACGGCACAAACTAGCTGTAAGATTGTTTACACAAATATAGAAGTGGCTAAATGATAGAAGTAGGACACTAAATGTCCAAAAACGCAATTGAAACTAGCTAGTTTTTAGGACAATCAGTGTCCAAGTAGTTTTAGTATTTTTAGCCTTTTGCCATCTTGAGGCTTAGTTGTGTAAACGATCTTTGAGCTAGTTTTTCTATAGATATATATGATAGCTATAGCTGTCCAAATATTTAGTACTTTTTACTTTTTGCCATCTTGAGGCTTTTAATCCATATTAACTGTGTGTAAACGATCTTTTTGAAGATGCAAACTGCGGATGTTTTTACGAAAATCTAGCCTAAAAGCTAGATTTTCGTAAATTTTCCCTTCAGTTTGTATAATATACAAACTATACGTATATTATACGGACTGTGGTACTAATTTGAAGTGCTTGCTGCAGTTTGTACAATAATTAAATGGTCATTGCTAAACCCAAGTAAAGCCGACCCTATTTTATCGCCTAAAAACATCATTATTCCTGCGCCCGTTCCCT
>JAULCF011034557.1:0-15379 GCA_032361265.1 Devaleraea mollis
TTTGTAACCGTTTCGTAAAACGGTACCAAATCGACGTCAGCCCCGATTGATTTTATCCGGGATTAGCGTTTTTGTCCCCGTGGTGGTTCCTATGCGTCTTTATTAGGGAAACCTACCCATTACACGTTCGCCTCAGAAGAGCGTCGCGTCTTCGACATGGCTTTGAACCTGTCTACGAGATACAGTGAGGCGTGCTGATCCTTCAGGTAGTCAGTGAGGTCTTTTTTGACGTCGAGGAGTGCCGTGTCGTAAAATTTCATACGTGATACATGGATCTCTTGGAGTTTTCCCGCAGGCAAATCTTTCATCTGAGCGACTAAATGTGGCACGAATTTTGTCACCTTTGCCGGCCCCGGCCACGATATGGGAATCTTGTTGACTCCTGTGGCTTTGGGAATCCGACGAGGACATAGTCGCCAACTTCGACTGCACGTTTGTGCATTTGTTATCATAACAAAGGCACAGCCTCAGGCACGGCATGATGCCTTCGCGTCTGATCCGCCCTGCGTGCGATCGCAGAGGCAGTGACTTTCCTGTGCATCATGCACAGGAAAGTCACTGCCTCTGCGAACACACGACCATGTCCACGATGGAGTCAATTGGCTGTGAAATTGCTTCGTATAGAATTAGTTAGCGGGCCTTAACCATACTTAGTGTCTTTACGGACTTTGCCTCTCTCTGTTGTGTAAAATTATAGGTGAGAGGGCTCTCAGGTTTCTGCTGCGTAAGCACAGTCAGAGGTGTGATGTTGTCTTCCAGCTTTGGGGATGGTAATTGGTTGATAACCATTTACAGCATTTTGGTGAATCGCGGCCAAGACGACACGCCAAATTTGTGTTCATTGGGCAGTGCCCGCGTCCCACAAATAATTTCACGGCGCACTACTTTCACCGTTTCATTGCTCTGTGAATGGTATGCTGATTTGAAGTGGTACTTGTTGCAATGCCTCCGCTGTCTCGTGCAGCAAATCGTTTTGAAGTGCGAGCCTTGCTCAGAGATCCACATTTTTGCGAAACCAAAGGATGCGTTCCATGTCGTTAACACTTTTACACCAAAGCTGGTGTCGCATTTTCTTGATAAGAAAAACCGGATGTAATTGCTAAATCCATCTTTTAGTATAAGAATGTACTTGTAGCCATCTTCCCCCTCGCCCATATATAAGTAGTCGGGGTGCAATATTTCATTGGGCTTTGACGTATGGAGAGTGTGGCACTGTGACCGGGGGATGCCAATGCTTCCTTTTGTGCTTGCGCAGTGTACTACACCTAGTAGGCAATGTTTTGTAAAATGTTTTGACATCGTCTTTCAGGCCTACCCATGTAAAATAGTTGGTAACCATACTGCTCGTGGTGTCTCGGGATCTGTGTCCTGACGCGCCACAGTGGGCAGCGACGTATGCTTTAGAGATTTAGGAGCGTGGAAGCCTTTGGTATATACATTCTTCCTTTGCTCATTAAGCATTTGTGTGTGCCGGTTGTGTTAACCGTGAGGGCTTGCCGCTCATCCATTGATAAGCTTTTTTTAGCTTCCATAACCTGGTCGAGGAATGTATCAATGTTGGTCTCATTCCTCGCCAGTGATGGCACGGAGATGTATACGCCGGCATGTTGGGCTGTTTCCTCAGTGTCGTTGCCAGTTGAATGGTTTATTTGGCACCAGCAGTGGCGCATCTACCCACTCGGCCGTGTTGACCTTGCGAACGAGTTGTTCGTCTTGCAATAATTTTCACGTTGTGCTTGGAATGGCTTGCTTTGTGGTGGATAGCGGCGAGCCTTGCCTATCGACGGCTTTTCATCAGGCTTTAGTGGTATGCGGATGGGAGTTACTACACAGGGAGGTCTCCCTGTGAGTTTGGATGGAAATACCGACTTGTATTTTGTAAACAACCTTTTAATTTGGCTTCGGAGTCATCAGGAATCTGCGCAGCGTAGTGTACGTATGCGCGGTATTCTTTGATGGCCATGTTAGCGCAAGCAAGCATGTTTTTTCTTCATTTTGAATATATAGACTACATATTGTAAGGAAAAGTGCCTGTAGCTCGAGTGAGTCGGCCTCGTCCAGCGGCGCTTGGGCCTCATGTTTCTGCGGGACGTAGGCGCTGGCGCCTGCCATCGACCTTAGCCGTCGTTAGGTTCCCCCCGGTTTTGTCGGTCTCCGCTTCCACTTTTGCCATCTCGGCGTAGGGCTCGGCCTCATCGGCCACCTCGGCCGCCTCGGCTTTCGGGCTTGCTCGTCCTGTTGATCTAGCGGTGGATTATTATGGAACTTGCCGTAAACTGCGTGACCCATTTCTTAAAATCCTGACACTTCTCGGGTTCGCTGACCGTGGTGCACTCGTGCATGTAGTGTCTGTGAATACATACACTTGAACCGAGCGCGCACAGTGGCGGCGAGGTCAGCCCACGATGTTTCGTGTAGTACTGCTCATGGCTGTGGTATTTGGCGCCATAGAGCCTCAGCCGTCGGTGAAGCTCTGCCTCGTCGAACGTCTAGTAGTCGTCGCCCGATCTCTGGAATCTTTTTACTGCTGGCTGGGCGGCATCATGCTGACTCTAGCCTTGTTGACGCTTGACACCGCCGTGGAGCGGGTCAGTGCCCTGGCGACTGTCTTGGCGTCTATTTTGTTGCCGCTCACTGTTGTAGTTGGATGGGTCCAACAGGAGCTACTACTGTTTACTTATTGTTCCACGTATCGTAGTAGCGTGACGCATTGTATTTGCGATCCATAGAACCTGCCTACCCTTCCAAAAGTCCGTGTTGGTGATCAAGCTTGTTGCTTTCTTGATGATCGAGGAATAATTATTTTTGCTTCGCTCTCCATCGTCTGCGCGTAACGCCCCATCATCAGGCGGTCCGGCTTTGCGGAAGCACCGGAAAATACCGTACAGACGTTTTTCCGCTGCCTGTGTTAGGTCGATTGAAGACTTCCAACGGATGTCCTTGATGTGATCAGTGACAGGATTGTCTCATTAAGGGCGGGGCGTGGGTTTTAGAGCGCCGGAAATTCATCTTCCGTTATGTTTTGGAAGGTGAATTGCGAGCCATTGGCCCTTCTCTTACAAGTTCTGTCGAGGTCTTCGGTCAAGTCTTCGGGGTCAATCGTTTATGTGAACGAAATGAACGACGATCGCGTGTTGCTGGTATGACTGCGCTCTGCCCCTGCGCACCTAGCGGTCATAGTTATTAACCCTTTCGTACGGGTTTTGGCCAGAGTCATAGGAAACGGGGGTTTGGGGAGGGGTGGGCATGTCCATGATGGCGACCGCAGCCTATGGAGAGTTTCGGAGCGGCTGTGTGTTTCGCAGCGCATCACTGTTGTTCCCATACGGCTGTGGAACCACAAGACCCTGCCGTGGGGACTTATCCTCACTACGACTGGGGTAGGAATGGTCCTGATCCATGCGCAGCATGGCAACTCCTTCGTTACGGATCGCGGCAGCTTTGGTCTCCACCCTCTATTCAGCTTCCTCTTCCCACTCTTTATTCTGCGCGTCGTTGCGCAGGTTTCGCGCATACTTGTTTTTCGGGACGGTAGCGCTGGCGCTTGCTCGTCTGAATCTCTTTCCGTCCGGCGAGCATTGTCGCTCGTATTGATTGCACTTGCGAAATGAGGCTTGTAGCAATTTTCGTAGCCGTCGCGGTGTTCTCTATCATGTTGAAGCTCATCGCGACGTGGAGCCTCGTAGTACTGAGGCTCCTCACGGCGACCATCATCTTCATGCCGACCATTGTATTCAGGTTCTTCAGCGAAGCGTGTGCGATTCTGACAGTCGGCGGTCTGGCATTCCTACTGTGCGTGGTTGGCGGGCTGGTACGGCATGTAGCCATGGCTAGGGTTCCCATAACACGCATAGGGCTGTGTCTGTTGCTCGTAGTAGCCTTGTAGCGGCTGGAACGGGGCTTGGCTATATCCATGTGGTTTTTTTGATAGCCATCCTGCGGTTCGCCGTAGCCGTAGCCGTAGCTTTAGCCATCGCGAAGCCGTGAGTAGCCCTCGCTTCCTAGCCGTTGTCTCTCGTAGATGGGGATGTGTTTGACATAACCCATCTGCTGTGGGTGGCGCTGTGGCATATTTGGGCTCGACTGTGGCGAGATTGTGCGCAAACGCCAGGGCTCTCCGAGCTCTAGGGTCGGGTTTGGAGCGGGAACGCGGGGTTTGACGTGGCATTTCCTTCTGTGAGTTTTTTTTGCGCTTAACCTTACGCCTTTCCTTCAGGTACACCACCTCGCCGGGCGACATCTTGTCGCCCTCTTCGCCCGGCTGTGGTGAGCGCTGAGAATCCTCATTCACTGCGTCTATGCGCTGAGAGATTGCCTGTCTATATCCACCATCAATATTTTCGTTGGTGGGTTCCGACTGTGCAAAGGCGTAGGGTTGGGCGTTTTTAGCTTGTTGCTTGCGTTCAACTTCCTCACGCGGAGTGACCACTCTGGTAGCCCGCGCAAATTTGTGGTCGGGAGACTTGTCGTTGGTAACGATACCTTCGGAAAGAGGTTTGGCACCGGCGTTATCACTTGCAGTCTGCACTTCCTCCTCGACGAGCTTTACCTCCGCCTCGCCACTAAAAGTTTCGCCAGACGGAGGCGCAGCGCTACCACTGTCATCGCCAACATTTGGCGCGTTGGCGACGTCATTTTAAGCCGCGCCTCTAACTATTTCGGCGGGCTGAATCTCGCCGTCTTCCTCATTTTCTTGCTGCTGAGGTTCTTCGGCAGACGAGTGCGCTGTGGCCGAGATTTGGGGGGGTTTGAAGACCCAACGGGCGGCCAAGCGGCGGCCGCTGTTACTTCGGCTCCTATTCTGTTGTTGCCGCCTGTGGGCGCTTCGTCGTCGTCATCGTCATCGTCGACGTCAGACACAGTGGCGAGCTTGGCACCGTTGGCGTGGCAAGGCAGTCCGTCATAGCCTGGCCGCCATCGGGATCATGGTCGTGCGGTTTTTCGCGATTCCGCTCGCCTGCTTTTTGTTGAAGCTTGTGAATCTTTCGGCGGCACCGTTGCTTAGGTCGGCCACCCACCTCGTCATCCGCAGTTAGCCTCCGATGTTGGGCTGGTCCAGGTCCAGTTCCGCCACTGTGGGCGTCGTTAGAACGGCCTGTGGGGGGCAGAGCAGGTGTGTCCCCATGGCCGCCCGGCGGACTAGCCGCGGGATTTCGCGGGTTGTGGGGCGACTATTTGTCGCCTTTGGGTGGGTTGTTTCTCTTTTCCGTCATCTGCTCTGTCTGGAAAGTTCAGATGGGACTTCTCAATTCGAATTGTTCTGAGCCCTCCAGAGCGGAGAACAGGACAAGATTGACTGTGAACCTCACCCGAGCAGCACTGTGGCTGTATCAGGGTTCCGTTTGGGTGGTTGCAACCGGAAAGTTACCAAACCCGCTTCCTTTTTTGACCTCTTCGGTTGGTTTTGGTAGTTATCATGTCCTCATGATCTGGTAACGGATGGTAAGTGGTGTTTCGCTTTTTTTTGCAGGGCGGAAATTGGTAATTTGAAATACATGCTGGGTGGTAAGAGGTAGAAACTTTTCTTGTTGAAGGAATGTCGGGTGGTTAACGGTAGTTCTTGGTAACCAAAATACAGCATGTGTACAGTTTCTTTTGCCACGTGTCGATCCGAGAGTGCTTATGACTATATTGGAGGAGACTTCTACTATTTTTATGGAGAAAACAACTAAATTTCGCGCGCCGCGAGGCGCGAGAGCGGAGAGAGCGTAGGCGTAGGTAGCGTACAGAGTGAAAGGGAGCGGAGCGACGGCGAGTGGCGGTGGCACGCCGAGGAAAGGGAGCAGCGTTGCGTGCTCTCGGTGGCCAGCGCGGCGTTTACCGCCCTGTGGTTTTTAACATGGACTGAGAATCTTTGATGTATGATACACCCGTTTAATTGCGGCGGTGTATGGTACACGTACTAAAAGTTGAGACCATTTTCCTGTTCGTGATATGATCACGTCACACTCAAGTGAGTTGCCGTGGGTGCAAGCCTTGCTCTGAGCCTTGCTCTGAGAGTCCCATACAAGACCTCCCCTCCATGCCGCGCCTCCCGTGTCACCGCCCTCCCTGGGAAGGGGCGGCGGGGGTCGCCGGATTTAGGGCAGTGACTGGGGTAGCGGTGGCCTGGAGGACGCGGAATGGTTGCTTTTGGCTACGTTAAAAATGCTTAAGCGCTAATAAAATTGCAACTGCGTTTTTCTTATTGGACCTCCGCTAGACCAGCTCGGATTTTAGCTACCGTAGCCAGGGCTTTTCCTCATACAGCGTGGTCTGCAGGCCCTATTATGTAAGGACATGAACTGCCAGCGTTGAACAAGGGGCTTGTGGATGATCAAACTTACGGCATTCATACACCGAGATCAGTCGTGAATATACTTTCGTTGTCTTCTACTTGTAGAGGAGATGATCCTCTCGACAAGTAGAAGACAAACGAAAGTGTATTAAAAACACCAAATTTTGGAGTTGTTTTGTCTGCTCTGTAGGATAGGGCGCCCGCGCAGCGTTAAAGAATTTAAGGCGCTACACGGGGACCCTTCTGGTGGAGACAACTTCCAGTGCCGCTGGCACTAAATTCTTTTATCTTTCAGTGTGAGTGTAAATTTGGTCACAAACCCCGCAAATATTCTTGTGTTAACGCTTTGTTGACCAAAATTTTGAATTCTTTCCGCGGATATGGAGAGCACTAGATACCATTAATCAGAGATGAAATCAAATTCGCGTTTGGCGGTGCTTTCTGCAAATTCTTAAGAGAAGAGCAACGTCGGCTTATTATAATATAGTATATGTGGCGCCACTGAGTTAATATCCGACAAAAAGTTAGGTAATTCAAAAAACGTTACATCGGTTTTTGAACTCCTGACTTCAACTTTGTGGTAGATTGCCCCCTCTCTGAAACACTAAATTTGCGAGTTTTCGAAATGGAAATATTTCTAATGGGCAACGCCTGTCCGACTCTTCCTATATGCAGCTCGCGTCGCTGCGCCGGCGCTCTTATTACTCCTGGAACGTCAGTGGCCGCTTCACCACGCACGAGCGCATTAACGCGGCGCGAAGTGTCACTTGCCGGTACCACCATGCCTAGTGGCATGCCCACCTTCACGAAACACTTCCTGACCAAAATCACGCTGAGCGGTGCGCCCTACTGCTCGGTGCAATGCTGTTCATTCTGCACGACGCGAAAGTTGGCATACCACTAATCATTGTGATCAACGGTACTACCCACCTTTACTATGGCGGAAGGCGCGTCGTGCGGCGCGCCCAACGCCACAGTAATGTTTGACTCCATCAGCCGCGGCGTACCCGAGCGCTCGTGGTCACCATCGCGGCACGCCCATTTTCGTAGCGTGCCTACCGCCGCGGAACGCTTATCTTCGCGGAGCGCCCACTGTCGTGGCGCAATAATCGTCCCGGGGCAATTTCAACTGCGACGAACCCACCGCCGTGGTGAGCCCATCGACTACTGCGCGACTTCGCGCCGCGCTAGCCGCAACCATGCGTAGTGCTCCCAAAGTTACGTCGGACGATGGAAGTGACTGTGATAGCACTACTTATCGTTGTGGTTGGCGCAGCGCGACGGTGGACTCGCCGCTGCGAGTCGCAAGGCACGGCTACAAAGCGTATTATGGATGGCAGCAGGCGAAGGGCGCCGTCCGGGAAACTTTTAACGACAAAAGCGGCGAGAGAGCAGATGCAAACCAGCATTAAATCCTTATCGTTGACAGAAAAGCTTTCAGGAGAATAGCGTTGCTGGACGTCCAGGAACACGGTAACAAATATTTTTACCGTTGTTCCTGGACAGTCCAGCTGCCGAGCCCGCTTTTTTGTCTTGTTTGGCACTTTGGAAAAGACAGTACAGTATGATTGTATCGTTAAGGCACTGGCTCCTCCTCCATTTACAAGTGAATTTAGAGGGAAACAATGCAAGAGACAGCTGCGATCTGTAAGAACTCTGAAAAAAGCCCACGAAGCGTCGATTCTTAGATAGCCCGTTCCCGGACGCCACGTGTAGTCAAGGAACGACATTTTATTTGTTGCGGTGTTCGTGGTCATTTTGTGCCCCGTTTCTGGACCGTTTTTCGCTATTCTCCTGAAAGCTTCTCTGACAGTCACTTTTGGGTAGCATCCCTGTCTCTCAAGCTTTAAAACAACTGGAGGCAGGGCTTTAGAAAAGCTCATGCGGTCGGTAAAACGTTCGGTTGAAGAAGTGAAATATATTTGACCGTCCCTAAACGCTATCAAAACATTTCCTTTAACCTCGAAGTACTCTCCAGGAATGCCTCCAATGAGCGTGAATGGGAGAGACAGTTTCAAACTAATGGTGAGTGGCCGCTCTTTGCGCCATTCGAAGGATCTCAGTCTAGGCTAGAACCTCCATTAGTTTATAGCGTTTCGATTTATGCCACAAAAAATGGGATATTAACTCTGTGGCGCCACATATTATCCTGCCGCATTTAGTGTGATTCATACAAAATACACATAATATGTTATGCGGCAAGATAATATAATACAGTATTGTAATAATTAGAGCGAAAGCTGGCGATACTCTTCTTTTAAGAATTTTACAGAGAGCATTCATTTCCAAACGATAGCATACTCTTCAGTGTGGCCTTTTCTCAACAATCAGCAGCCTTCGATATAAGTTCAAACCCAATCAAGCCTCAATCGTGAGTTCAAATTTACTTTTCAAAACAGAAACTGATTCCTAATTCATTCGAAGGCATAGCATAATTATACAAGTATCTCATCGTTAAGCAAAAGTCTTGATTATGTTAGCGATCTTTGAACTTGATTAAAATTTAAAAAATGCGTGCCATGGCGTGCGAATCTTGTTCATAATCAAATGTCATTCACACGAGTAAGGCTACCTTCGTGCTCGATATGAACCTCGTCCCTTATATGTGTAAAATACATGTGGTCGGGAAGGATATGTGCAGTGGGCAACTTGCCCAGTTTTGAGGACTTATGGGTTTAAAAGATATACATATTTCTCATCCACAAGTATAGCTTATCGTTTTTGTAACGGGGATACCAGGGGCGATCGCTTGGAAACTGCTTGTTTTCCTGTTTGGTAGAAGTGGGAGTTCTGGCCCGACCGAGTCGTCTCTTGGCTGATTTATGGGCCTGCTCTAGCACTCAAGATCAAGACTTGATTTGCACTAATATTTCGGCCGACCAGTGCTTTACTTTGAAAGAAAATCACTTTGATATCTTTCGATCAGGTGCTTAATAGTGGCTAGTGGTGGACCATGGTCGATGTTTCTTTCAGTAAAGCTCTGGAAGACCACTGCTGTACATACTTAAGTAAATCACTGGTTGACTAAAATATTATAAAAAATGCAGTCTTGATCTTGAGCGCCCGCGAGCAGTCCACTGTTTTATTAAAGGTAAGCGTATAGCTTTAAATTTAAGGCTAGCGCCAACTTGGACTTGGATTGGAAATCGACGAGCATCCAGGAGTTATAAACGCGGAAAGAACTCAGAAAAAGTACTACTGACTAGTAGTCCTTCGATTTGATCCGATCAAATTCGACGACAGTGATCGACTACTGTTTTTAAGCAGACGAATTTGATCGGATCAAGTCGAAAAACTTACTCCTGCATGCTCGTAGATTTAGCGATAGCCCGTATACTGTTTAATATTCTTCAACTTTTTTGTTGTCGTCTCGATTCCTGTCTGCAATTTCCAGTGCCGCATCACAATGCGACGGTTATGCTTTCACCACGTCCTGAGGGGCTGGGCTTGTTCTATGGCCTTTTAATGCGTCGCTTGAATGTATAGTATCGATCCCTGATCAGCGCTTTTTCATGATGACATTCGATTCTTCAAGAAACAATTGGCAGCTTCAGATTGGCTCTGCTAGTAACACACAGGAACAGAGAGGAAAATACAGATCTGTGTTTTCCTCTTCATTCCTGTTTGTAAAATATGTTACTCTGAAGCTTCTGTTGCTTCTCGTCGCATAAGTATTTCCAGGACGTGTCGACACGCGTGCCCACGCGGAGGGCTTTTGGACGGTGGGAGGGCGCACGATCGCGCAGAGGGTCAACTAAGCAGGCCATCGGCAAAAGGGCGCTGCACATACGCGGTGCAGAGAGGCGCATGGCCGCGACTCAGGATATCGCACATCGGTGGTGCAGGACTTTGCAAGACGCCAGGGAAGAGCTATGTTAGAAAAATCTGTGCAAGACGGCGGCGCAGGGCTACGCACGCCGGTGGTACGAATCACACGCCGGATACGCACGGCTTCCGCGTACGGCCGTTCACGATCGCCGCGCATGGCGGCGCATGTCGGCGCAGGGAGGCGCATGCCCTGTATCTTCCGTGCTAGCGTGTCACACTAGCACGTCGTCGCGCTAGCGTGCCTCTAGAGCGTGCCAGTGGCCCTAGCACGGAATAAAGAAGTCTGCGATCTCGGCCCTGCGCAAAGCGAACCTGCACAGCGGCAAAGAGCGCTTGCGCGCGCGCCACTGTGGCGCAACATTATCTTCCGCGCTAGCGCGCTAGCGCGGAAGATGATGTTTCGAAGGAATAAATAGTGCATGATTTATGGGCGAGTAACGGTAAAAAACACGTGTAAACCGAGAGCAAGAGCTGTTCCACTGCTGGAAAAAGTCTTAGTGTGGTTAAGATAATCATATTTTCCCCATAAAGCAAAAACGTGACTACTCAGCTAGCCAGCGACATATCCACTCCAGTATCGTCTTCGAGGCGGACCTCTCAGCCCTCCACAGCGCCGCCAAGTCCATGCAACACGACGCCACGAGGCACAGGGCGTACGAAGCCAGGGCCAGGAAAGCCGCGGCGCCTACTCGCTAAACCGCCTCCACTCTTGAAGCAAACACAGACCCGGACGGCGCGAAGCCGACCACACGGGGCCGGGGCGCCTCCCCTCACGAAGCCCTCTTCAGTGGCGGAGGTTGCTCACACCAAAACGGAGAGCGCGCGCCCCGCCGGACCAGATGGCATGAAAAAGGCCCAGCGTCCGACCGAAAACTCTGCTCCTCCGCACACACCGATCTCATCAGTGGCGGATGACGTACGCACAGTAACAGCGACGGCGCGCTCCGCCGGCTCGCCTTCCAACGCCAACCTCAGGGCAGCCAAAAAGGCAGCCGCTGAGGGTGACGCAATGAAGACTCGCGAGAGAGACGACCAGACGGCTAAAACCCAGACAGACCATGACATGGGAGACGAAACGATGGGTGAGGAAGATGCCGACGACAGAGCCACGACACTGCGGGGTTACTTGGCTCTCTGCAATGATTCCTCTAATCGAATGCTGAGACGCATGGCGAGGACAAAGACCAGGGCCAGAAAGGCGGCAGTCCGGGCCCGCGAGACTCTTGCGCGCGCGGGCCAGGCCGCAGAGAGGGCCGAGAAAGCTGATTGAAGAGAGTGGACGCCGGCGTGCTGAGCCCGACACGAAAAGAGGTCATGGAAACGAGGGAGGACCTGACCATCGCCCTCGACGCCCTCAAATAGGCAAGCGTTGACCATAGAAAGGCGAGAGAGAGAGATCAGCATGCCCTACCGATTGCAATATGTTCGGCTACAGCCCTATCTACCTCTATGCAGGAGGAAGATGGAAGCCTACAGGAGACGGTGAGAGTCAGATCCAATGCGCTGCGTAACAGGCACGAGCTGTGCATGGCCGACTTCGAAAATCTTGACGCCGACATAGCTGAGCCGTTCAACGCGGCACCAGCACTGTCCGTGGTGGGAGGCGAGCTTGATTTCGTACGCGACGGGCACGAGACCCTCGTCAGGCAGAAAGTTTACCTCGCCATGGCCGTAGTAGACTTCTAATGCAAATCAGACCCCGACGTTGACAGTGAATGGAGCCAGCAGGACCCATCAAAACCCCTCCTATGAAACAACCACTACTAACCCATCCACGTCCTCAGCCGCCTGCCTCTCAACCTCCCATACCCCCCACTACAAAACCACCCTTATCCTTCGAATGTCCCTTCACGTCCTGCCGGGCGCATCTCGCGCCCGCCAAAGTCTTCCATCGCCGCGACGGAACCAGGAATCACCTGGACAAAATCCATCTTAAGAACCCATCCCTTCTGGCGGCCGGCACAAGCGCCCAGCACAATATCCAAAGATTCCGACTCAAAGACGTCGACATGGCGGTATGCAAGCGGTGCAAACGCGTACGAAAATCCAAAGAATAGCATTCATCGTTGAGGGCGTGGACTACTGGTATCGCGCTGCGCTATAGAGGCCTGCATGTACGCCCCAAAACTTCGCCTCTACCGCACGCCGGTCTGGCGTGGCGATGCGCAGGTGGCGCCTCGCGGACGTCGGTCGCGGCGGAAGCGCGAGCAAGATCTACCGTCACGCAAGAAGCACCGGCCTCAGGCGCGGACGCCGCACCGAGGCTAACGGTCTCAGAGTCTCTCAGAGACCTGCCATTCCTCACAACCAACCTCCTCACTCCGTTGAGAGGCTCCGACGTCAACACGGAATTGCCCTGCTCATCCTCAACTGGGCCGCGCTATTCTCGCAGGGGCTCCTACTCGAAATGCACTTCTCCCAAGCTGGACCTGCCGCCGAAGACATAGCCTTCCCCAAACTGATATTGGCATACAAGCTAGTGTTCCGAAGGTCTCTTAAGGGAGATACGGGGTGGAGAACCAGCGCGGGCCGACTAGCAGTGATGAAAGAAAGGCTAGTCAGAGCTGAGTCAGGTGACTTTACGGGCCTATGAGACGACATGTTGAAGGCCCAAGAAGCCCGCGCTGTGCTAGAGGTAGACGCAGACAAGCGGAGGCTAGCACGGGTGGAGGAGACCGAGCCGAAGCGACGGACAAGGCGGGCGCAACGTTTGGCCTCAAAATCCCAATACGGGAAGGCAGCCAAAGCCTTAGTCGCTAAAAAAAGGCATGCTGCTGGGCGGCCCAGCAGCATACCGTAGATTCGACAGACCCGGCGGTTCAGGAGAAGATTCGTGCCCTTAAACCGACCCCCAGGGACCCAGTACCGATCATCGATGAACGTTACTTTCCCTAAGCGCCGGTAATCGATTCCGACACAGTCAGAGTCGCCATCAATGAGAAGGACAAATATTCAGAGCCCGGTCCCGACAGAGAAGGGGTACGCTGGCTACTCCTCGTAGCCATGAATGACCTCAGGGCCAGCCCAGACTTCTTGGGCATCCAGATGCTGAACCTCGTCGTGCAGAAGATCGCCGCTGGCGACTTCTCCACGCACGTCAGCCACCTCTTGTCCTCATCCAACCTCATCCCGCTCGGCAAGGGCGAGGCCAGAGTTCGCCCGGTCGCGATCGGGATATTCTTGCGCCGTCTCTCTACAAGGCTGATCATGTCCAAGGCCATTTCAGAGACCAAAGACTACCTGTTCCCGCTGCAGGTCGGATACGGAGTGCGATGTGGGGCAGACGCAGCCATGCAGAATGCACGAGCGTTCATCTACAAAATTGGACACGATCCGTCGTACATCCTGACCTTGGCGGACGCGGAGAAAGCGTTTAATAAGACAAACCTTGGGGAGATGCCGAAGAAGACAGCAGAACGCGCTCCGGTCGCCATACGGCTAGCGAACGCTCTATACGCCAAAGGCAACTTGCCTCCCTCCGCAAGTATGGCTTCAAGTCAAGTATGGCTAGAAGCTATATTTGCGCCTTGGCGACGAGATCATTCGCAGCCGGGAAATAACGCAGCAAGGGGACCCTTCCGGTGGCCTTCTGTTCGCCCTTGCCATCTACCCCACAGTCCACTCGCCGGAATCGGCATGTACTCAGCAGTCGACCTAGCTCCGCGCGCGTATGCGGGCAGTTTCATCAACTCAGCCGCAGTCATGGCGGACGGCAGACCTTTTTCCCCGACGTCAGAAGCCATATTCGAGGCCGTCAGACCATCTTTAGAAGCTCTCCAACACTCCCTCTCGGCGCCGGCCGATGGCGTCCTACCTCCCAGAGACCCAAAACCCTTCCTGATTTGCCCGAATCTACACAAACAGTGCTCAGTCGTGCTGTCTTTCGCACGAGGCTATGGGAGTCGTTGGAGGAGGAAGCCTACCAGGCCCGCTTCTGCAAAGGCCTACGTTCAGGACCAGCCGGGAATACGATTTTCCCGTCCGACTGGGACATGTTGTTTACACGCCGTCGGATGATAGCCCTCCTGTGCCCAGGAGCGAATGCTTTCCTGCGCTCGATAGAGGCTGACGAGTTCTTCAGCCCCCAGCAGGTATGGACGGTCATGATGGGCCTATACCCGGGCTGTTTCGTCTATGAAGACTCGGCGGGCCCAAACCTGGCGCTCTGCGGCCACTGCGGTCAGTACGTCCTAAACTGAATGGGAATCCACGCCATCTCGTGTTTCCAGACGGGCTGGGTGCGGGTCGCCCAAAATGACCGCCTGAAAAAGCTGTTCCTCCGATGGCTTGCATCACAAGCCGGCCTCGCCAGCCAGGGCAAGTACTACAGTGGACAGGCCCAAGGACTTCTCTTCGGGACAGCCTCCCTGCCGGCTGACGCATTTATCTTCCCGTCACTGCCAGGACCAGGAGCCCCACCTGACCTCCCCACAGCCATCGACTTCATGGCCGCGGGGCCGTCCAGAACGGCCAGTAAGACCGCCAGGAGGGAAGCCAGACAGGCCGCAGCATCCCCAGACGCAATCCTAGACAAGTTCAGTAGCATCAAAACGAACGACTACCACAAAAAGACTGTCGACGCATGGAAGCTCGCCCGGCCTAACACGCCGCTGCCGGGTTCCCACCCGGATGCACCAATGCCCTCGGGAGGTCTGGAGGCCGTCACAGGCTTCAAGTTTAAGTCAGTCATATTCGATACTTTCGGTGGCTGCTCCAAGGACATCATGTCGATGATGCAGGACGTGATAATGGACTACGCCAGGCTGGTCGCGGCCAGAGAACGCAGGATCCCCAAGGGCGTATTTAATAGAGTGCACGGTAGATTTAGCTACTGCATCTGAAGCTGTATCGCCCAAGAAGTTATTTTGAGACGTCCCAGGGCGATATCACCCCCTAACTAACTGTAGTGATGTTGGAAAAACCACGTTCTCAATAAAAGGCTAAGCCAGCGACAAGCTTTTTCTTGGAAATTGTGAAGGGGTCTGAGAGGCTGGAATCCGCCCGTTCATATCTAGCGACCCTCCCCCTGAAAGAAATGTAGCAAAGAAACGGCGATTTCATCGTTTTTTCAGAAAAACAGTTTAATTCGAATCAATCTAATCTGAACCCAATGTGTTTCATTGTAAGCTTCTCTTACACTGCCAACTACGTATACACAAGAAGGGAATATTATTTTCTTTTAAAAACATGTTTTATGAATCTCAGCGCTTCTATCATACTGTACAATAGTTGATCTACTGGTTGAGAATAGATGACGTGAGGGTTCGCGGTTCA
>JAULCF011035668.1:0-16322 GCA_032361265.1 Devaleraea mollis
CTTCGCCTGCGCCGCGATCGCGGCTTGGGCGTCCGCACGCGCAGGCACGGCTGACTGCACGCGCGCCGCGAAGGACCACAGGCCCGTCGCTGCGCTCCCGAGGGCGCGCTCGAGGGTCTCGTCGAGCGCGTCGATCGCGTCGAGAGCCGCCGAGGGCGCCGAGGCGTCTGACGACGGCGCATCGAGCGCGGAGGGGTCCGCGGATGTTGGTAGGGCTTCTGTGGAGTTTTGAGACGGACATAATTCGGGTTCTGGAGGAGAGGGGACAGGAGGATGGGCTGGAGGCTGCGGTTGGGGCGGGGGAAGGGTGTTTGGTGGGGATTCTGGGACTGGCTCCATGACGAGAGAAAAAAGAGCACTGATCTTCGAGAATAACTTCGGACAGCCGGTCAATCAGTGAACTCGATGGAAAGAAGCAGTGGAGATCTCAAAGCTTAAGCCCGCGGAGCGCACGGGCTTCAGGAGGTAGGGCCGACGGGGCGACAGGGCTCGATGAGCTAGGCAGAATAAATGGGACAGCCCGACTTGTCCCATTTATTCTAGTGAGTGGCAGGTTGGACGAAGTGTCCGGTATTTATAAAGGAAAACAAACGTCATAGTTCAAAGTGTATGTGTTACAATCGTCTTTTTTTTTTTTTTTCTCGGGTTTGCCGAAAGCAGCCGAAAGCATCCTGCGCTGAGCGCGGCGCAGCTGCGCAGGATACAACCCGGGGATCAATTCGCACGCCTTTGTCTGTAAAATTATGCCGATCTATTGATCTATCCTGGATCTGGGTAAACGTTCTAAAAAGGGAATGCATTCCCCCGGGGAACTCGATCTGAATAAGTCACAAAACGACTGGCTTACCCGGGTATGGGCCCATTACTGGGTGCGACGGTTCGCTGGACTGCTGCATACTGTAAACCGTCATGCTAGAATCTGCTTTAGTTCTCCATCTTAAACTTAAGCTGTCTTAATTTCGAAGTTAAGACAAGCTGAGATAAAGAGTACAACAGTGGAGTAGTAAAAATAGCGTTGAAATACACTTTTTAATAGAGTCTTTTAAGACTTTTAAGTCTTTAAAAAGACGACATTTCGGCAATTTTTTCCTCTTTTTTGCTGTACATCAACGCTATTTTGAATCTCCTTTAATAAAGATAAGTCTTTTAAGACGATCGTTCGATTCGTCTTCTAAAAAAGACGAATCGAATGATCGACATCCATGCCGAGGTACATATGTAAACAATATAGTTGAAGCGGGAACATAAACTATGTACAGGCTTCAAAATCTAAACTTTAGCCGCCCCTTTGCAGATTTGTATCGAAGCTCGACGCTCAAGCTAGATAATTTTCATATGCGGTGCAGATCGCAGTTCCTGTGCTGATACAAGCATTTGAAATGAAAGCAGAGCTACAGCTTGCACAAGCGCTTGAATTGGAAGCAGAACTATAGCATGCGAGGGCCTCCATGGTAATTGCAAACTGCGATCGGCACTGCATGTACCCCTTAAGGGCTACATGCCTATCGTATTTGGCCCTTAAGGCCTGCATGCAGTGCCGATCGCAGTTGGCAATACCATGGGGGCTCTCTCAAGCTATTGCTCGGCATTCATTTCAAGCGCTTGTGCAAGCTATAGGTCTGATTTCCCTTAAGGGCTACATGCAGTACCGATCGCAGTTGGCAATTACCATGGAGGCTCTCTCAACTTATGGACCAAGTTTTTAAACTACTTAAAAGTGAATTTAAACCATACAATATGCTGCACGAAGTGGCCATCGCAGTATGTGCACTGACACAAGCGCTCTGCGATTGGCTTAATTTCATCGCGCCTCGTGCACTGCAGTGCACGAAGTCCATGCGTTTAAATAGCCAACCACGACCATGACTACAAGCCAAAAAGAAAGGTTTAATTTCCTTCTGCGTTTGAAGAAGGAAGTGCTAGTGATCCAATAAGTAACTAATTAACAGACGGGCACCGAGATCTTTGTTCACTCTCTATATCTGTTTCGAAACAGCTGGGTTTGTGAGCTCCGTCGGGAGGTAAGCTCGCGGTTTTAGGATCTGGATTTGAATTAGGAGATCGCCTTAGACTCGCTTCCACGGAGAATTGAAAAGGTATGGATAGAAGGAACCTCTTCTACCCATAATCTCGAGATCACTTAACGCCGCCGCCGCGCCCCCGCATGTACGAAAACTCTTAGTGCTGATCGCATACCGCTCGATGCTAATGTTACGTGCTTATGGATCGCCTAATTCGGCGTTATAATGCCATTGAAGCAGCAGATCTCAAAAAGAGTTCTAAGTAGTTCGGATTATCTGCCACCTGGCATGAGAAGTTTGACAGATTATCTCGCCGAGACAGAAACGTGCTTCGGAACGTTCGAATGGAGTTGCTCTATCACCAATGATCATGGCGCTGAGATTTTAAAATCGGAGGTGATATCGCAATGATTTCTGTCGAGACTGAGAGCAGTTTTAAGACGATTGTGCCGTCCAGCAGGTTTGCCGCGTGCGAGACGAAATGTGTAAACTCGTAAGATAAACTCGTACGAGCGACTTCAATTAACGGGAATGCTAGGTGATATTCAATTGACACGCCGCTATCCGAGCGAGGTCAAAAGCGTGCGAAAACCTTTATCAGTTATATAAAAATACGGGTTCAACTATTCCCTTCCAAAGCAGCAACCACAGATACCTCCACTCTTTTCTTTTCGCCTTTCTTCAGCCTTTGGCGTTGATTGTGCCATTTGGTCCGCCACGTCGGACATAGGGACGACCTCTACCGGGCCAGATTCAGTACCAGAGCCTCCACGAGCGTGTGGAGTGACTGGGCTTTCACCAGCGTGGCCGCCGCTCGCTCGTCTCACCAAAGCCGCGGTCAGACTCTCCTTCTCGCGTTTGCCGCCGGCACCATCACCTAGCTTGGAAGGTGCAGATGGCGAAGGAGGTCTTCCGGATGAAGATGCGCTCTTCCCTCTGGTTCGCGGTGGACTGGACTCGGGCAAGGAGTCTGCTGATGGAGCATCAACTTCGGCATCTGTAGTCATAACACTTGTGGCCGACGAAGTTGAGTTAGAAGGACGCGCGCGCTTAGGCTTAGGTACTTTCGCGGGCTCTCCAGCCGCCGCTACGGCTGCAGATCCCACTGCTGCTCCCGACGCTGCTGCCGCTACAGCTGATGACTTCCCACTCTTCGACTTCCGGCTACCCGACTTAGTCGGTGATGCCGAAGCGTCCGTCTTAGCATTGCCACTTCCATCATCGGGCCAAGTCTCTTTCGGCAGGTTACTAGGTCTGGACGACTCCGCGCTAGACGGCCTTTTCGCCTTTCCAGACTTGGCCTTTTCACCATTGACCGGCGTCGCAGGCTTCGTTGAGCCTGCCGCCGGCATCCCATTCGCCAAAGCCTTGCTGCCCGCAACGCCAGCACTATTGACAGCGCCTGCACTGCCAGCAGCATGCATTGCTGATGCAGATTTTCGCTTTTGCCGCTGGATGAAAAACTGCTTCTCCGCAGCCTCTTTCTTCGCATCTTCGTCGGCTTCGGCAAAAGTGAGGGGCGGGCTGACTGCTATCGCTTTCTTTGCTGCACGCGCTTCCAGGACAACATCATTGTCATCTTGGTCGCTGAGAAGGGTCTTCAGTGCAGTCAAGAACCCAGGCCTCGTGCCACAAGCAATGGCGATTTTGGGCATAAGCCGACCGAGGCGCAACCGCACGTTAGGCACAGGGTCGAGGGCAAGATTAAACAGCTCTCCGCTAAACAGCTGCGTGAAAAGCTTGTTGGACAAAACACCCAGGGCAACCTCGGCCGCGTCAATAAAAGCCAACCGTGTCCAGTACACTTTGCCTCGGGCCCACTCCGACCGGAAATGCTTCAGTATGTGGTCTCGTCGGCGCACGTCCGGAATGAAGCGAACGACGTACACAAGCGCCGACATGGACGCCTTACGCACAAGATATGTCGACTCACGCGCCATCGAAAAGAGGAGAGGAGCGATGTGAGCGCAAAGCATTTCTTGCGGAATGAGCTGGGCACTCGCCTGGAGCTGCTCCGCAAGAAGCTTCTGCGTCCGCCAAGAATCATGACTCATGGTCTCAAGCGACGACACAATCGGGTAGAGCTGACCCGACGCTCCGCTCGTCGTACTGGGTGATACCGACTTCTTGCTCTTCCCAGATTTTGTGCTTCCCTGCGAGGCATCGCCTTCACTCTCGCTCTTCTTCCCAGCACTTTTCCTACCTTCCTCCGTACTCAACGGGCCGGTCTCAGAGAGCATCGTCAAAATGGCCGAAAAGTGGCGCAGCGAGTTCATGCGTACCTGCGGATTCTGGTCAGTCATAAGCATGGCAATCGCAGAGAGCAGCTCGTCCCTTAGCGGCCCATCTGCCACAAGCCTCGTCGTCTCATGAATGCCCGCCGCAAGCGTCGCGCGCGTCTCGACGTCCGTGTCGGACGACAAAGCCTGAATGACGCCCTGTATCTTCTCCGGTCTCGACCGGGCGCAGACTTGGGCCACGGCCGGGATGTTAAACGCACACCAATGCCTCACCGTCGGCCCGTTGCACGTGACCATTCTCCGCAGCGAGTTGAGCGCCTCCGTCCAGACATCGTTATTCTCAAACAGCTCACTCACCGCACACAAAAAGTACCCATACACCTCCGAAAAAATCTCGAGCATCAAATAAGTATCATCGCTTACCGTGCGCAGGTCGGTGCCGGCGACCTCGTAGGCGGTCTCGCACTCGCGCAGAAATATGGGCAGGAGGAGCTTGCGGAAACTGGGGCTGACCTTGCAGTGCTTCGCGTGCGCCTCGGCGGTCTTGGCGACGGCGCGCATCGCGGCGGCGCGCACGCGCGGGTTGGCGTCCTGCATGAGGCGCTGGAGCTTGGGCCAGAGGTCGACTTCTGAGACGCGGAGGGGGAGCTTTGCGCCGAGGGCGGCTAGGCTTTGCGCGATCATCGCGCGGACAGAGGCGTCGGGGTCGTCGCAGAGGACGAGGGCGTGGGCGAGGAATTTGTCGTGGAGCTCCGACGCGGTGAGGGTGTCGTTGAGGGAGCCGATGACGCGGGCGGCGAGGCGGCGCGACTCTACCGTTGCGCTGGAGGCGCGGGCGATGGTGGCGGGGACGACGAGGGTCTGGACGTCTGCGCGGCGGACTTGGGGGAGCATCATGGACAGGATCTCGCCCCAGGCGTCGAAGACTTCGCCCGACTCGGAGGCCTGGATGATGCGGAGGGCGGCGTAGACGATGCGCTTGGCGACGTCCTCGGGGACGGCCATGTTGACGACGAAGTAGAGTGCCTCTGCAGCGGCCATCTGGACGTTGTGCTTCCAGGAGACGGCGAACTCTGAGATTTCGGGGACCATGATAGTGAGCGTCTCGTCGGGACAGTGCTCGAGGAACTGGGGGAACTGGTAGAGGACAGCCATGCGCTCCAGGTCGGAGCCGTCGACGAGAACGAGCGTCGAGTTTGAGACGGAGGTGAGCACGTCGTCGTTGAGGAGGACGTAGTCTGCGTCGTCGCCGTTTTCCGGGTCGTCATCGCCGTCGATGGGGAAGGGGGAGCCTGAGTCGAGGGGCGGCGATCCCGGGGTTGGGACGCCGGTTGTGCCGCTGGCGCCGCCGTCGGTGGCGAGTTGCTCGTTTATGCGGCGGCAGACGTCAGCGGCCTGGACCTGATGCTGCTGCTCGAGCATTTGGGCGTGGATGCCTTCGGCCATGCTGTCGGTGTTTCCGCCGGCGGGGGTGGCCATGGCGGATGTTCGACGAGGCGAGGGACGGGGGTGGGGCGAAGCTCAGGTTCCGGTGGCTACGCCTTCGGCCTGCGCTTCCGCTCGGTGACTGGGTCTGGGTCCCTCGGCCTCGCTCGGTCCCTCGCAGTCTCGCACGCGCTCTCTCTCTCTCGCTCGCGCTCTCGCTCGCTCAGGTGGCGGCGTAAAGAGGCGGGACGACGTCAAGAAGTGGCGAGAGCGTGGCGTCGGAGGTGGGTGGGACGGGGGATGGTGGGCCGGCTGGGCTGGGCTGCGCTCCCCACTTTTTTGGTTGGTGTTGTCATACCGAAGAGGATTGTCACACACCAGAGGGATAGCGCCATCTCGCGCCCTTTTTTTGAAAGCCGACACCTGTCTGCACGCCACCGATACAGGGGCCGATACTTGTAGAGACCGCCCTCGCCGGCCCCGAAGTAACCGGTACTTACAATATCATATCTCCTTACAGTCCCATTCACACGGGTGTGCACCACTTTTTCAAGCATGACGTAATTCAATTAACGCCGATGTAACTTAGTGTAAGCAGGAGTTACTCTCGCCACCCGCCCCCAAAGTCCACGAACACAACACGTCACACACCCAACCAGCCGATCGATTGATCGAGTGACAAGGCTTTTCTTATTCTTCACTCAAAACCGTCCCACTTTCCTCATCATAGAACATAGAAGTGCCGTTTGTTGTGGACAGTTGTCAGACACCGGTAACGGCACAGCACAAACGCCCCGCAAACCCGCCTCCGCCCTTGCCGACACTGCCATCCTGTGCACATGTGCCACACCACACATCTATCCCTATCTCATATCCCGTTACACCGAGAAACAGCGTACATATGATACTGTACGCGATGCCATCCACTTCTCCCTTCGCTCTCCTTATACTATTCAAGCTTGCCAATCACATTCGCCCTTCCATCATAGCCTATGATGCGCCGGCCAACCAATCGCTCCAACCCTATCGTTAGGCTCCGTCGCAAATCACCAGGTCTGCTTCTCTTTTCCACAGCCACCGGCCAGGCGGCAACTCTCGCTGCCGGTTCACCAGCTTCGCTTTCTTGTTTCCTCTTCCCCTCTTTTTAAAAGACGCTCTGACCGTATCACGCCTGCTCTGCCGAACTCTCGATTACATGACCAGTCTCTCTACCTCCAAGGAACTCCAACACACGAAAAAGATTATCAAGTACGGTACCCGTGGAGCGCGCAGCGCACCGCGCTCTGCTGCTTCGTGATAACTTTTTGTAGTCGGATGAGAACCCAAAGCTTCGCTGCAGTACGGTTGTTGCGACAAAGAGACCTCTGATGTCTACAGAGTCATTTGTGGCTACGGCTAGGAGTAGTACTGTGTCTCGTTTATGTTAAAATTGTTACCATTCAGCTAGTAGTACAGATAGATGTGTAAACGATCTTTGAGCTAGCTACAGTAGTAGAACAGTTTTAGATCGCAATGGATCGCAGTCGCATTTATGTCTCGAAGAAACGCTTCTTTCGTCTCGCGTCTCGCGTGCCTTGCAGCACACGGTCACGGCGACCACAACTTCTGAAAAAATCCAAATCTCCACCTCAGACAGTATACTGTCGAGTATACCGGTAAGTATACTCGACAGTATACTCACCAGTATACTCGACAGTATACTGTCTGAGGTGGAGATTTTGAAGGTGCAGATTTGAGATCAAGATCACGACCGATTTCTAAATCCCAGCGTAGCATTATTTAGCGAGAATAACGCGGGAAAATAATCATAGTGATCCAAATTTATTTATTTTTCATGTTGGAAAAAAAAAAAAGCACGGAAGGATCCCATCGCATTAAAAAAGAGAGCTCACTACACAATGTGTCATATACCCGCCCGGGCGAGCGCCCAGGTACCTGCACTTGTTTTACCTATAGCTAGAAATTTGACAGCTAGGGTCCGAGGCGTTTTAGTACTTTTTACTTCTTGCCATCGTGTGGCTTAGTTGTGTAAACGATCTTTAAGGTAAAGCAGCACTATCACTTGTGATCGACCTCTCCCCGAGCTATTATGTTTGGCTATCGAAAGCTCGCGAAAGTGCAGCACGCATGCAATTGATTTCGCGTCTTCCACTTTTGCGAGCTTCCACTCCCTGTCCTGCTATATACTTCACAAAACCAGCCTAGGGTTAAAAATTGTAAGAGATATGCGTTGTCTTTCGAGTTGGCTACTTGAGGAAAAAAATACAGCGTGCATGATGAAGGGCGAATTAAAAAAAATCAGATACCCACAACAGCACTGTCTCTTCGGCAAAGAGGCATGTTATTGTGGCTTCGGCTATAGCCGATAACATGCCTCGTAGCGCTACGGTACCGTACACAGGCGTGTAGATCGCTACCGATTGAATTCACAGTTCTGCTTTGAATATAATTTATTATAATATTATTATATAATAGTGTAATTATACAAGCATGTTATGATGCTTATTTCGTCTCGAGTGGCGCAGGCTTACAACACACAGTCGCGGCGACTGGGGCTTCTGAAAAGCAAGCGATCCCTGCGTTTGACGCATTTCAATTCGAAGATCTAGATCACCGCCTCGTGAATAGCGATTTATAAATCCGCGCCGTACTTTTTTTTTGGCGTTTGAGGACGATAATTATGCAACATCTCATGCGAGTAAAACAAACCTCTATCCAAGGAGGGCGATGAATACGTAGACATGTCTCGATCTTTCTGATAGTCGCGATTTAAAGAGTTGAGCGAAGATGATTGGTCGCTCGAAGGAGATTGGTCGTTGCGATAGCACGTCACACTGGTTGTGTTTATACAAGCTCGTAGGAGTCTCCATGCTTCGATGGCACTTTAGATTATCTGTCTGCACGAAAAGCTAAAAATGAGTGGTACAATTAACGATCAGTACTGTCCCATGCAGTATTTTATCACAGACGTACCCCGTCTTGGAAGAGACACACCGTACCGTCTTGGCAAGTCAGACACCAGGGACGGTACCGCATGAACGCGCCTATAACCCGCCTCTGTGGCTCTCAGGTACGGTACCGTACTGCCACCCCACATTTTTCTCCCTTCTCTGTTAATGCCAGAACAGTGTCATCATCATAGGAAAGGCTGCACTTACTCGCTTGTATGGTAAATCTATTAGTAAACTAATAAGCATCTAAAAGACAGGCTTGTTTAGGCATTTTACCTTCAAACGCCTCTCTAGAGAGACGCCTAAATTAAAAACCAGTCAGCGCCTAAATTAAGATCATGCCGCGGTATGAGCTTAATTAATAAAATAAAATGAAAGGCGTCATTAAGAAGGGCGGCGCCGCCCTTCTTAAAGACGCCCTTTCGGCGCAATTTAGGACGTCATAGGTCCAATAGAGAGAGAGATATATATTTTATCTTTGGTCAGCGTATAAGCCATCATTGTTCTTTGGTCGAGCCGGGCTTAATCCGTATTGCTATAAAACGTGGTATTATCAACGCAATATCTTCGCCCCAACTCTGGGCCCGACGGGACCGCAGTTGATATGAGATCAATCGACTTAGTCTAATAACGCCATTTCCTTGCTAAGCTTAGCGTATAAGAAAGGAAAGAATTGCAAAATGGTTGTGAGAGTTGACCACACACTACGAACGGTTAAATCGGGAGCTCAGCTGGCCGGTCGTAGCTACCGTACGGCGGTCGCTCTGGTTCTAAGGATCTCTAACCGCTTATTATCTGCGGGTCGAAGCAACCTCTCGAACTAGAACAGAGCTGATCTAGTATCAGATCTCGATCCCTGATAGTAATAGGGTGGGATGGAGGGAAAACTTAAAAAAAATCAACAAACGTCGATCTCCTGGCAGCTTTGAAGTTTAAAAAAGTTCGCATTGGGTTTTGCTTCGCTTGAAAGCCAGTGACGAACACTCTCCTCGAGCGCTTGTGCGCCGGATCATTTTAATGATTTAATGTGGTTATTTCTCTAGCTCCCAGGGCGAGCTAGTCTGGGGTGATACCTGCATTTCTCTCGGCAAGGTACGCCCTCTCCGTGAAGGCCTAAATCAGAATTTTCCAAATACCTTTGAGTATTCTATTTATGCCGGGGCTTTACTGTACCTTTGACAAGGTCATAATACGGGTCTTTAGTTGGGCTGAAGACTCTTTAGGTCTTCTAAAACGTTCACCCAACGCTCGTACCTTCCGGCTTGTCCACCTAAATCCAGGCGACTTCATGGGAGGGCGCCATGATGCCACGTGTACCTGAAACCGCTGACACTTTGTCACTTTGGTCCGAAAATCCACCGCCGGCTTGTGTATTCTACCGTCCTCTGACCCATAAAACACCCTTTAACCCGGTCTAGCCAAGCCCGTTAAAGGGAACTTTATACTTTTCAATCCCGTGAAAACCAGGCCGTGAGCTCAGTGCTGAGCTGGCTCAAGAGCCTTATAAGGCTCTTGAGAATATGCAACAAAAATCGGGCAAACAAGTATACTTACTTGCCCGACTTTGGTTGCATATTCTCAAAACGGGTTCTAAGTTGTTTGACAGCTTGCTTGAGTTAACACTTGTCAATTGGTTATAACTATAGTTTGACGTGGTCGTGCGGACAATCTTCGCAATATGCGAGTACTTGGGATCCCCCCAAAAAAATCCCAGGGCTCGAGCCCTTCAAATAGGCTCAAACTGACGGTTCTCACTGAAATGAAGTTTAAATTTGGCGTTCCCGCCAAAGTGGGGGTTCCTGAGACCGACTGGCGCCTAAATTAGTTAATATAGGCGCCTCTCGGCGAACGCCTAGATTAAACTGGCCTGATTAGATTCTAAGGTATACCTTCAGTAGTACTGAAGGTATACCTTAGAATCTAAATTTGAAATCTAATCAAGTTGTACTACAATGCACTGAATCAGTTCATAACTTTAGTGTAGTATACTGTACTGTACAATACCGGTATGGTATTTACTTCTTATTATTCGAGCTTATGGCTCAGTCGCCGTTCCACCAAAGCCTATGAAGCACCGACCATTCGCTCAAGCAGATCATGATGAAGCTCCGTCACAAAAACAGCCATTCTGCTTCTCTTCCCCGCCCCTGTCAGGTGGCAACTCTCTACAGACTATCCGCTCCGGAGCTCACCAGCTTCCCTTTCCTGTTTCATCTTCCCCTCTGCTCACATCACTCAACCCTCCGATGAACAAGTCGCTTCAGAAGTGAAGCTCCGATTGCAGTCGCAACATTGGGCGATTGCAGCGCGCTATCGCTTCTCATCTTCTTCCTTTCACACGGCAGTTGAAAATGGAGCTCGAATACATGACTAGTGGCTCCACCGCACAAAAGAGTATATCGCGTAGCCATAGAGCGCGCTGCGCATCGCGCTCTTTTGTTTCGTTATCACCTTTTATACTCGGAAGTGTACCCCAAGCTCCGCTGCAATGGAATCATATAGCTCGCGGTTGCTGTACTACTAAGAGACCTCCGAGGAGTCTATTGTGGCTACGGATATGGTATCATACCGTCGGTATGTAGATCGCAACCGTTTCAAGTCGCATTTAGATCTCGAAGATATGCTTGTTTCATGTTGCGTTTCGAGGCTTTTCAGTACAAAGTCAAGACATTGAACAGTGATCACGGCAACCACAACTTCCGAAAAAAGCAAATTCCCACTTCTGACAGTTTAATTTGAAGATTTAGGTTTGGGATCAAGGTCATGAATGATTTCTTGATCTCTGCGGAGTAATATTTAGAAGAATAGCGCGGGAAAATATTAAAAGGATCAATTCGCGGGAATTGATCATTTTAATATTGTCCCGCGCTATTCTTCTAGCTAATACTGAGGTCTCCTTTTTAATTATTGTTCATTAATTAAGAAGGAGACCTCATTCAGAACACCCAACTGCACTGCTTTTAGGTCTAGAACGCACTGTTCCCTGTGATCGACCTCTATCGGAAGTATTGAGTGTGGCTATCGAAAGCTCGTGAAAGTGCAGGACGCGTACATTAGCCTTCGCGTCTTCCACTTTAGCGAACCACCACTCCCTGTCCTGCTATATGCACGTGTGACACAGGTGGTATGTACGGCAGCCACAACAAAAGGCCTCTTTGCCGTAGAGAGAGTGTTGTTGTGGGTATTAATTCCCTCGCTCGTTATTATGCACAATATTTTCATGATTGAGTTCGTGTTTTCCACTAATAACTAACTCGATAGACTACGAATGAAGCATAATATGCTAATAATATTATTATGCTTCTTTCGTCTCGAGCGTCGGGAGATTTCAGCTTACAGTCACGACGACCGCAGCTTCTGGAAAGCAAGCGATCCTATCTTTTAACACAATCCAATTCGCAGCTCTACATCACCACCTCGTAAATCGCGATTTATATATCCGCTCTGTACAAGTTATTTTGCTCATGCGCTGTACAGATTCCCGTAGCCAGTCGAACGTGCTAACGCAACGACCGAATTTGTTCGAAGACGAATCACTTTTGCTGCAACTCTTTAAATCGCGACTATACGAAATGATCGATACCGGTCTGCGTATTCATCGATCTCTCTACAGAAAGATTTAAACATTTCTGTAGAGAGCGACATAGAATCTTTATTTGGCAAGCATCTTATGCGAGTAAAACACTTGTTTTACTCGCATGAGATGATTTCCAAAATAAAGCTTCTACGTCCCAGTTTCCTTTGCTAGCAAGCAAATGAAACTGGTATAATACACGTCCAGTAAGCACGTCAGACTGACTGTGTTTAGATAAGCTCGTAGGAACCTGCATGTTTCGATGGCGCTTTAGATGATGTATCTAGACAGAGAGCTAAAATGGAGCGGTACACGATCAGTACTATCATTTTATTTTACCACAGACGTACCGTCTTGTCGAGACAACCGTCTTGTAGAGTCAGACACCAGGAACGGCACCACGCGAAGGCCCCTATCCCGCCTCCGTGGAGTATGATACTGGCACATTTTTCTTCGTTCCCCGCTATAGCGAGAACATCGCGGTCTTATATGATGCCGCGTCATCATCATCTTAGCAACATATGGTACAGTACCGGCATGTCATCAACTTCTCGGCCCACTCTTGTTATTATTCAAGGTTACGACTCAGTCCCTGTTCTATCATAGCCTATGATACGCAAACCATTCGCTCCAATCAGATCATGAAGCACGGTCATAAATCAGCAGTTCTACTTCTCTTTCCCATAGGCAGCGGTCAGGTGGCAACTCTCCGCAGTAGAGCTCACCAGCTCTCCTTTCCTGCTTAATCGTCCCCTCTTCTCACATCACCCCCCCTCCGATGAACAAGTCGCTTCAGAATCGAGACTCTGATTGCAGTCGCATACTACGGGTAGTTGCAGCGCGCTTTCACTACCCAACTTCTACCTTTCACTCGGCAGTAGGGAATGGAGCTCAAATGCATGACCAGTCTTTCTACCTTTAAGCGGCTCCACCGCTCGAAAAAGAATCTCTTGTAACCATGGAGCGCGCATCGCACCGCGCTCTAATGCTGCATTTTAAACTTTAGTAGTCGGAAGACAATGCAATCTCCGTGGACGGAAATTACTCAAAGCTTAGCAGTGCAATCGTATACCGCGCGGTTGTCGAACTGCATTTAACTTTGTGTACCAATAGACCTTTTTTGTCGCTACCGCTACGGTAGATCGTAATCGATTGAAGTCGCATTTCTGCCCCGAAGATACGCTTCAAGTGTACGCGAGACGAAACAAGTTGTTTCGTCTCGCGTCTCGCGGCCTTGCAACACACTGACACGGGGGCTACAACTTTTGGAAAAACAAGTTGCAGAAGATCCCCGGTATTATTCAATTTGCAAATGAGATCAAGATGGCGACCAATTCTAAATCTCCGCCAAGCACTATTGAGCGAAAATGCCGGAAAATAATCAAAAGATCTCGCCGTATAGGTATGGACCCCCCACAGCCCAACTATACTGTCTTTACCTCTACTCCCATTGTTTCCCGTGATAAAACTTTCTGACTGGTGAATGCTATCGAATTAGCCGCGAGAAAGGTTGATGCTCACAGGGAACTTATTTCGCGGGCTTTAAAAAGCTCGCGAAACACAACACATATATAACCAATCGCGATTGGCTATTTAAAACTCACGAACGTGCAGGACCCGTGGCATTGCCTTCGCGTCCTGTAATTTTGTGACGTTAAAATCGCCTGTTGTATTAGAAAGCCTAGGAACAATCTTTCTTTTTTTGAAAAACTGCGAGAGAAAGGCGCAGTCGGACAAGTATCGGATTAGCTAAAACAAAAACGTATAAAATCTACTAGTGTCGGACAAGTAGTTCAGGCAACGGTTGTCCGCAGCATCGTTGATAACACGAATTCAACTATGTAGACAGCGTGCGTGAATAAGAGCAAATGAATCAGATACCCACAACAATAGGTGAAAGAGAAATAAGAAACACGAGGATACTGCGCAGTGCACAGACTACCGCTACTCACGCGCGGTAAAGCGAGGGAGGACTGATTATCGCGCTACTGGCCAGATGTGCCACGAAGAACACAGTTCTCGAATCGGTCTTTGAGAACTGTGGGCCGAATTTAAAACGGCATCTCCTGGAATACAGCTACGGCTTCGTTGCTAGACAACAGCGATACATTCACTTGTCATCCCTCACCGTGTCAAATTCAACGCACGCGGGAGCGCAAAGTTGACAATAGCCGATAATTAAGCTCAAGAACGTTTACACACGTAGGCAAAAAGATGGCAAAAAAAATTAAGCTACAGTAGTACTGGTGAAGAGGCCCTCAAAAATAAGACAACGATTTTTAATTGGTAAGAAAAAAAAGATAGAGTGACAATCTACACCGCTAGGTAGCTTGGCACTTATCCAGTCCGCTTCGCTTCCTCGTTGGCTATCAGGCGGTCCTTCTTCGTGGTCTTGTGCTGGGACTTAATACCCATAATACCACCACCCCAGCGCTTCCGAACCTCCTCGTAGCGGTCGTTGAACTGACCACGGACACTCTCAGTAAGCTTAGTGAACTCAGCCTTGTCCTCTGTGCGGACAGTGGTGAAAGCAAGAGCAGTCGCAACTTTCTGGTGGACGATTGTCCCAAGACGAGCCTTGCTCTTGACGATGCAATACGGGACATCCATCTTGTGGCAAAGCGCCGGCAACCAAACAATAAGCTCAATAGGGTCAACATCGTTGGCAATGACAACCAGTGTCGCTTTCTTCGACTCAATCAGCTCGACCACATGGTTGATACCGAACTTGACATTGACCGGCTTCTTCGTCGACGTGGCGTCCTTGCCAGCTTCCTTGGCCTCAGCCATGGCGCCAAGGCGCTCCTTCTTCTGGATCTTCGACTCGGGCTTGTACTTGTTCAACAGCTTGAAGAGGGTGTTGCTGGTCGAAGCGTCCGTGGGGAGGCGGAACTGGTTGATTGAAGGCGGCACCTTCAAGCGCTGCAACAAGATTTTGCGCTGGCGCTGCAGGCGCACGTACTTCGGCCACTTGACATACCTGGAAAGGTTCATGCCGCCGGGGAGGACATCCTGGCCGATCCCGAAGTTCTTCGGGCGCTTCTCGAAGAGCGGGTTTGCGGCCGTCTTCTCGATCGTCTTCCGCGTCGCCAGAGGCGCTGCTGCCGGCGTGCGTCCCTTGCTCTTCTTCCCGACCTACGTATCGCGTCGCGCAAAACAGAGCAAGTCAAATCATAGCAAGTACGAGTTAGCGCAAAACTCTACGCTGGAAAACAATAACGACGCGGGGGTCGCAACGCGCCAAAATTCCACGACTGCACGATGATTAAGCGCGCGATGAGGCAAGCGGCTACGCGTGAACAAAATATCCTGGCCAAGCAGGACAGCACACCTGCCTCTGCTAAGGCCCAGATATCGCTCCGCGAAGTCAAATTTCTCACGCGCAGGGGCACTACGCACGCGAGCGCTTCGCATAGATACACAAAACAGCGCGATTGCCGCGGTGTGGACGACTTACCATAGTGATAGTTGGATGTAGCTGACGATGGACGGCGACTTCGCAGATTTCGCGATGCGGGCTGTTCCCGTCGTGGCCCCCAGTACCAATCGGCTCTGTAAATTTTCCAAATCAAAGTTTTCATAAGCTTACAGTTATCGAAGTGACAAACGTCTAGCCCAAGTATAATGTGCTACCAAGCACTACCAATTGGTACCCACGTGGGACGTACATAATGGCACGAAAACGCCTATTTCTAGAATGCAGTTTTAAAGATAAATATAGGCGTATTAGAAAGCGCGGGAAACATTTTTTCCCCCGCGAATATAAACGACGGAAATGCTCACTATCCCTACGAACCCACATCGCCTTCCTTGAATACCAAGCAACCGGCCCACTTTTCCATCTTCCTTGCTCGCTGTTCCTTCCTTTCAACCCCAATATGGCCACCGCCTCAGCCCCCTTTCCCTCCGCAATCATCTCCGACCTTTCCTCGCACGTCCAAAAGTCCGTCACAGTCGCAGGCCGTGTGGCAGACTGTTCGAACCAGTCGGCGTTGCGCTTGGAGGACGCGGAGCGCGCGTCGGTTATCATCCACCGCGCTCCCGACGCGCCGCTTGTCGTCGCAGACGGTATGAA
Organism: Devaleraea mollis; assembly: GCA_032361265.1. NCBI lineage: Eukaryota > Rhodophyta > Florideophyceae > Palmariales > Palmariaceae > Devaleraea > Devaleraea mollis. The sequence continues at coordinate 16,287 of JAULCF011035668.1, forward strand.
AGTCCTCGTGCGCGGCGTCGTGAACCAGGACTTGTC
>JAULCF011036779.1:0-16293 GCA_032361265.1 Devaleraea mollis
TCCACGCCCAACACCTTCGGGCGGGCAGGCAACCTCCGAAAGCACCTCAACAAGCTCCATCTCAACACTCCGGCGCTATGGGCGACCGGCACCGCCGCACAGCACATCTTCCTCTGCTTCCGGCTGAAAGACATAGGATTGCATTTATGCAAGCGTTGCATGCGTATACGTGCTTCAGCGTGTGCGACTTGGGCGTGCCGCTACGCCAAACGACCGAGGCTGACAACATCCTCGATCTGTCGAGGCGATCAAGGCGCACTGCCAACCAGAACGGCTGTCTCTGCGGAAGCACGTGTCTCCGCTGCGCTGAGGCAGCAGGCGACACCGTCCCAGGCTCCGTCCCGCGAGTTTCCGCCCCTCATTGATATCCTCCTCACTCCCCTACGAGGATCAGTCGTAATGGCGGAGCTTCCGAGACCAATCCTCAATATCGCCGCGCTATTCGCCCAGAGGCTGCTTCGGGACGTGCACTTTGCGGAAAGAGGCTCGACGGGAGAGGACAGAGCGTTCACAAAACTCATCCTCGCCTACCAACTGGTCTTTAGGAAGACGCTAAAGGGGAAGCCAGGCTGGAGGTCTAGTGCGAGCCGGCTGGCAGCAATGACGGCCAGATTGGCCAGGGCCGAAGCCGGCGACTTCACTGGCCTCTGGGAGGCCATGATGACGGCCAATGAGGTGCGGACGCAGCACGAGGTCGCCTCCGAGATCAGACAGGAGGCACGCGAGCAGGGCGCTGACACGACACGTCGAGTACGACAAGCTAAGTTCCTTGCCTCCCGGGCGCAATATGGTAAGGCGGCAAAGGCACTTTCTCAGAGGGCCACACTCTACCCGGCCGCAGCGGCCGTGCAGGCCAAGCTCAGAGCAATGCACCCTACCCCCATCGCACTGGTCACAGTAATTCACTCCCGAGACCTACCCCCGGCGCCAGTGATCGATCCCGAGGCAGTCAGACTGTCGCTATTCGCAATGGACAAGGATTCCGCGGCGAGGCCCGAGAGAGCCGGAGTGCGATGGCTACTTCTTGTAGCTTCTAACGACTTACGGGCTCACCCCGACTTCTCCGGCCTCCAGCTCCTCACCAACGTCGTGCAGAGGATCGCGGCTGGCGAGTATTCCGCCCTCGTCAGCCACTTGCTGTCGGCGGCCAACCTCATCCCCCTCGACAAGGGCGAGGCGATGGTGCGCCCCAAGGGAGAGGCGATGGTGCGCCCCATCGCCATCGGCATCGTCCTAAGGGGCCTCTCCGCTTATTCCCTCATACCGGCGGCGATCGCGGAGGCGAAGGAATAGCTCTACCCCCTCCAGGTCGGGTGCGGAGTCAGATGCGGGTAAGAAGCGGTGGTACATGACGCGCGGGCGTTTATTGAGGAGCATGGTCACGACCCCGCGTACATCCTATCATCCGCAGACGCCGAGAAAGCGTTCAACCGTACGAGCCGCGAGGAGATTCTGCGGCAGACAGCCGAACATGCACCAACCCTCATCAATCTGGCCAACGCAATGTACGCAAAGGGCAAGCCGTACTTGTGCCTAGGCCAGGAATTTATTCGCAGCCAGGAAGGAACGCAACAGGGCGACCCGTCAAGCGGCCTCCTCTTCGCTCTCGCAATACACCCTATCGTCCGCCGCATCGAGGAGGAGTGCACGATGGTCTTCCACCGGTGGTACGCCGATGATGGACTCATTGGAGGCCGGATCGAGGAGGTCAGGAACGCTCTTCGCATCATAGCTGAGGAAGGTGCGAAAAAACAACTTCCTGCTACAGCAGTCAAAGACCAAGGCCTACTGGCCAACGCAAGACCAGGCCCTCCTCAAAATCCTCACGAACGAGTCCGCTCTCGACGTCCGTGCCCCGGCAGACGGCATCAAGACACTGGGCGTCCCGCTCGGCTCTCCGTCTTTTGTCCGAGCGTTCCTCCAGGACAAGTTCCACACAGTCGACAGGGCCATATCCCTGGCGGTTACCATCGAAGACGAGCGTATGGCCCACAACATCCACCGCGTCACCGCGTCAGTATGCCGGGTGACGCACCTCCTCCGCCTCATCCCGCCATCCGACGTGGCGACGCAATGGGAGGCCTTCGACGACAGCCAAGCAGCGTGGTTTGAGGAGATGTCCGGCGTCCCGCGCTCCCACACCGCGCTCCTACAGGCGCGTCTCCCCCGAGCATTCGAAGGACTAGGCCTCTACTCGTCGGCCGACATCTCCCCGTGCGCTTACGCCGGTAGCGTAATAGACTTAGCGTCCGTGCGGGAAGATGGACGCGATTACGCACCCACCGCCGAGAACGTTTTCGCGTCCATATTGGAGCTGATCCACTACCTTCAGCCCTCCTTGGCCGCGCCGCCGGACGGCGCCCTCCCCCCAAAGAACCCCGCAGACCTTGCTGAATTGCCCGAGTCTACACAAACAACGCTTATTCGGGCTGTGTTTCACAAAAGGCTGCGGGAGGCTCTCAGGGAGGACGACTACAAGGCCAGGTTCGACATCAGCTCCAACAACCCTCGCTCCGACGCAGTCCTGTGCCCGGAGGATTGGGAGATGCTCTTCGACCGCCGACGCCTTCTTGCGCTCCTACGCCCCGGGTCGAACGCCTTCCTGCGGATGAGGCCAGCGGACGAGCCTTTTTGCCCTCAACAGCTATGGGCAGTAATGATGCGCATATATCTAGGTTGCTATGTTTACGACGACTCTTCCGGCCCTGACCTCGCTCTATGCGGGCACTGCGGCCAACAAGTCCTCGACAGGATGGGCATCCACGCGATAGCGTGCTGCGGGACGGACTGGGGAAGAGTGGCAAGACATGATCGCCTCGCGAAGCTTTTCCTGAGATGGCTAGCGTCGCCGGCCTCCTCTTCGGGACAGCCTCGCGGCCCGCCTACGCTCCCGTCTTTCCCCCGCTCCCTGGCCCCGGAGCCGCCACCGAATTCCCCACAGCCATAGACTTTATGGTGTCGGGCAAGTTCAGCACAGCTAGTGCGACGACCAGAAAGGCCGCCAGACGAGCCGCAGCATCATCCGATGCACTCCTGACCGACGCCACTGCCAAAAAGGAGCACGAGTTCCACAAGAAGGTCGCAGACTCCTGGAAGCTAGCGCACCCCACAGCCTCGCTGCCCGGATCTCATCCAAACGCTCCAATGCCACCAGGAGGCCTCGCCGACGTCACCGGCTTCAAGTTCAAGCCGGCGATCTTCGACACCTTCGGCGGCTTCTCATAAGGTACGGCGGATCTGATCATGGATTATGCGAAGCTGGTCGCAGCCCGGGAGGGCAGGAAGCCAATGGGAGTTTATAATAGATTATACGGCATATTTAGCAATTGCATCTGGAGCTTCAATGCCCAGGCGGTCATTTTGAGACGACCGCGCACCATTACGCCCCCTAACTAACTGTACCGATGTTGGCAACACCATATTTTCAATCGAGAGAGATAGTTTTAGCAGTAAGATACGATTTGTGGATGGCTAGGTTAACGAGAGTCCTAAAATATGGATAGACCATCACATCTCGTAGGATATCTTATCCATTTGCCTATTTTTTGGGTCTGTGGTGTCGAATTCCAAACATGTTGACGTTAAGACTAAAGCTCAACGCTACTGCAGTACGTCTTTGCCATGTCAGTCGGCCCCTTACGGATGGCATAACACTGAAACATGTTTTTCTAGAGATGGATTTTTCCGAAAGATCCTGGAAGTGTTGTTCTCCCATCTTTGAGGGCCGATTTTCTGTTATATTGAGTATATTTGTTGACCTCTTCAAAAGCAATATCCATGCACTACACTTGTACTGTAGTGCGTTGTACAACCGAGGCTGTATTTTAGTATTTTCTTAGCTCAAAGATCAGTAAATGTGTAAATTTTACACAACTGTCAATTTTCAGTCGGAAAATTGACAGTTGTAACTTTACAACGTTCGTCACAATTTGCAGACGGCACCCTGTGTTTAGTTAGTGCTACTGTCAAAAGCCGAGGTTAAGCTTCCCACTGTGCGAAGCTTAACCTCGGCTGGGAATCCCACACGAAGACAACTTGGTCAAGGCATTGTCGATTTGGAAGTATAAAGTTGATCGAAACACAGACAAATTTATCAAGATCGAGATCGATTGATCATGATCAAGGAGTTTATCAACTTCAAAAAGTTTTTCAACTTTAGTAATTACTAGTTATGTTAATACATCATTATTCAAAAATTAAGAGCTGGTGTTACAGGATGAATTTAACTTTATTGAAATTGTGGTTCAAACATATCTGCAAGAACAGCAGTTCTGTTCTTCTATAGCTATAACTCAAATAGCCCATGCGCTATTAAGTTTCATATGAACGTTTTCTAATCAATCAGATCGATCTCAAACGACCTCAGTATCTTCATCACAAATTAATTGAAAGTCGTCAGTATTTTCCGTAGCGATGAAGATTTACTAAAGTACGTGCGGCTGCCATGTCTCCCAGCCAAAAAAGCAACCTTTTTGAGATATGAACTTTGGTGCAATAGTTCTGCCTGTCGGAAGGCAGTGATCTTCAGGGCGCATATTTGAATTCATTCGAGTCAGCGATCTTTTAAAAGTAATGCTAAGCGAGACAAGAGTGCAGCATGAGGCATATGCATATATATAAGCATATGTGCATCTATATATATGCATATATATACATATATATATATATGCATATGCCTCATGCTGCATTGGTTTCTCGCCTTATCACTATTTTTGAAAGATTGTCGACGCGAATATGCATATGTCTCATGCTTCATTTTTGTATCGCCTAGCATTATATTTGAAAGATCGTTGACGCGAATATGCATATGCCTCATGCTGCTTTCTTGTCTCGTCTAGCATTAATAATTATTGTTTTAAAAACGATCGTTGACGCGAATGAATTTTAGGGCTCAATTTGATTTATGTTTTCCTATGACACCGTATAGAGCATGCGCAAATATTTAATTGGAAAACCTGCCGGGAATATCATAATTGCTTCATCTGGCTGAGTGATCACTCTGCTTCGAAGCAGCGATAAATTACTACGTTCTTTTGAAAGAATCTTTCGTTCCACTTGTTTAGTTTTGAGTTAGACTTCGCCATGGGAGTTAACCTGGAGATATTAGCCTAGAGCTGTTGATGCGAAGACAGCTGATAGTCGATTAAGACTAACTTAATTAGTCGGCTGGGCCAGTAGCAGAGGTGCAATAGGCGCGGTGGGTCCTATCTTCGACTTTATAAGCTTCGGCTTTAGATATCTACGACATAATATTAATATTAAACAGGAGAGGTCGAAAAGTTTGAGACAAGATCAAGTGCATCAACGAGTAGAGAGAGTACATCCCAGCAAGAAACCCAGGCTACAGCAGAATATTTTAGAAAACAAGAGCCAGCAGTTGCAAAACATTAGAGTGGGAGGAATGAGAAAGAGACAAGAACGTTTAGATCTTCAAATAATAACTAAAACTTAAGATGATAGAGACAAGTACCTAAAGATAGATGATGAGGTTGAGACTTAAAACATGTATGACATCAAGAATGTTTAAAACATAACAACAAGAGACACACTAAATAGAAACCAAGAAGTAGGAGACCCTGAGAGTGTGAAATTTAGGAAATTGACGCCAAACCTGCCGACAAAAACTGACGGGGAGAAGGCTAGGTAATCAACCGGAACAGCTAAGAAGCACTTTAATTATTGTGCGCTGTATAGGCCTCGGCAGTCAAAATCTGGGCGCCTAGAGATCAGGTCCAGACCCAGAATATATTAGCATGCAGAGAAACCAGGAAAGGGTAAGAAAAAGCTAGTAGAAGTCTTTTGGGGTAGGCCGTAGCGCGAGGTGTGGTACCTCGCGAAGTATCTCAGGACACTAGAGCAGTAGCTTTTTGACGGCACCTCAATTAACATCAAGTGACGGAAGAGCAATTGAAGACAATTAAGGAACGCACTAGTGCAGACTTGTGGGTAATACAAATTACGAAGAAGCAGCAAAAGTAAGTCTTTGAAGTGATCCCTGTTGCGAGAATGCAGACGGGAAGTCAAGGCACCATCTGGAGGACGAAAGGCAACTCCCAAGGAGAAAAATGTATACCAGAACCATCAATAAGTTCTCTTTGTTATGTAGAGGCGACGAGGAAATATCTACCCTAGTTACGCAGCAAAGGAGGTCAACGCAGATCGCAACTAGCACAAAATTATAAGAAGCACTTCGAGGCGGGCAACGCCGAATCAATACCGTGGCCAAGGAGCCCGAGAAGTGTAGGAAGAAGCAGTATATCAAGAAAAATACGAGTAGCAGAACGGCAGATTTAAGACAATTGGATTAAGACTAGTCCCAAAAGATTCCAGAGAATTAATTACCCTCATCGGAATCACAAAGGTTTGTTTGTTCGACATCATCGTCTAGAAACAGCAATTTTCTTCGCTCGAAAAACATCTAAGCAGAAAAATGACCAAGAGCGGCCACAGAGAAGCTGAAGAGATCAGATAGCATGGCCCAGGCAATGTTTTGCAGATATTGCAGTACGAGATCAAGAAACCACAAAGGCGAGAAACGATAACTAGTGTCTAGCTTCTTTTCTACGTCAATTGACGCAAATGCCGTCAATTGAAGACGACACTTTTGACTTCAATTTTTCGCAGTGTTCTTGCCATTTTAACACCTTCTAGACCTGATTTTTGGCGCCAAACAGCCGTCAAAATGGTTGGGAGGGGGTAAAAACCCGCCAAACCCTCATAAAAACACGTCGGGGTTCTGATATTTGTCCTGCGACAGGCACCGTGTTCACCGACCCCCGGTCGTGAGATGCCCAGTGTTGAAGATCAGAAAAGTGTCGTTGGCGCCCAGGTTCATACAGTAACCTTGCGGGTCCCGTATCACAGCTAATGCCGGCGCAGCTACGGCGACAAAGCGAAATCGAGGCTTCTCAACGGCGTCGTCGCCAAAGTCAAGACTGTTCGAAAGAATAACAGGAATTACCGCCAGGTGTTTACCAGATGGGCGCTAGCAAATGATGGCGCGGATTTTAAGGTGCAAGAAGTCTCTGTTGGTTCCATGAGGCTTGGATTCGTTCCTGGGACGCCAATTCCTGAGAGACATCAGGATTATCCTTGGCTATGGTGCGGCAATCCGGCTGGCGAAGAAGACGTTGGGGGCTGGCAATTCGAGCTTCGACGCGATCCAAATGCGTAGCGCTACCCCTGGGCGTTCTTGTAGAAGTGTTGGGGAACTTCTCAACTACCACAGTTCTGTTTTGCCGCCCATTAGCTCAGAGAGCGCGTCGCCGGTTGAGACTGGCGTTGGTACAGCAGTTCTAGGCTCGGAATCTTCTGCTAACGGGTACGCTGCGCGGATTGGTATCGCCGGCGGCACCGGTAACGCCCGTGATGTTCGATTGTCTCTATTTCAATCTCCGACAGCCATTCATCCCTCTGCGGCGTCGGCACCCATACGGGAGTTGCCTCCTTTGGCTCCAACATCCGAAGCCAACGGATTCGTGGCCAATCCTGTCGTCTCTCCAGTCACTTCTTCTACGCAAGGCGGCGATACAGGCGCGCAAAGTTCTTCCTCTGATCCGCCTGTGCCACGCCCTAATCTTGACTCACGAGTTACAGTGCATAGCACGACCTGGGTCCGAGATCCTTGTCTCATTCCCACTGGCGGAGAGATTACTAGGCGGAAGTGGTCTGCCAATTTGTTCTGTGGGAAAGCGGCGACTCCGGTAAGTGGTTTGGACGGTGTTTCTCCTCTTGACTGCTTCTTTTTTATGTTTCCCGTGGATTTCCTGCACACTATCGTTGAGCTGACTAACGTTCAGCTGCGCAAACACAGTGCCAAAGTTAAAAAGGAGGTGCGTCTGACATCGTCTGGAGAAGTCTTGAAGTACTTTGGTTTACTTTTGCTTATTACAAGGTTGGAGTTTAGCACCAGAGCGTCGTTATGGTCTGAGACGAGGAAATACAAGCATATTCCTCAAGCGAACTTTGGTGCCACCGAAATGTCCAGGAATAGGTTTGAGCTGTTGAGGGCGCACGTTCGCTACAGTTACCAGCCTGACAGTCGGGTTCCATGGCTTCGCAGAAGTATGGCTGGATGTTGATCTACGACTTTGTCGAGGCGTTCAATGCCCACAGGCAGTCGAACATCAGCGCGTCATGGCTTTTGTCCATTGATGAGTCCATTTATAAGTGGGACGGTCTAGGCGGAGATTATTTTAACTACGGTATTCCTATTTATACTGCCATAGATCCAAAACCGGAGAACGGGGGAGAGATTCAAAATTCGTGCTGTGCGATTTCGGGCTAGATCGATCTGATCCGATCAGTCGGACTGGATATCTTTCTTTTCATTCGTGATCAGTGATCGGTTAGAAAACATTTATATGAACTTCAAACAGCCCCTTGTGCTATTGATATCAATAATAATTCATACGAAAAGAAATGTGGTTCTTTTAGAAGCTTCTCTGAAACCCATATTCTTTTCATATCGGGATACCAGCTCCAAATGATTGAATAGTAATGTTACTAAAGTTGATAAAATTCTTGATCATGATCAATCGAGAGTCTCGATTTCGACGGCAGTACTGCACCGTCGAGCTATCGTCATAGCGTCAGCATGTTAGTGCAGTACAGTATGAAAGCACGCGGAGTGTGAGCGTTCAGGACACTATTTTTGAGACTTTCTGGCACTCCTTTCAAATTACAGTATGAGCCTGGTCGGAGAGTACCCATTAACCGGGACAAGTTTCATACAGTAAAACGCACAGGAATAAGAGGCTGAAATTGTTTAGGGTTTGCCAGGGTTATTCTGGTTGATGAGGCAAAGCCAAAGTCATTCACCCTTTCACCGCTTGCCCAGACATCCTTCCTCCCCAACGCCGCCTTCGTACAATCGCCCAGCCCTTCTCCCCTACCGCTCGCTTCCCCCGCCACCCACAATCGATTTGGCGCTATGTCGTCGGTGAGCGCCCTCGCCCGCCGCGCCGCCTTCGTCCTCCAGCCCCTCACCCTCTCCCACACCAAGCCGCCAGCCCTATCCCGCCGCCCTCCTGTGCGATGTCTATCGCAGCCGCCGCTTCCCGCGCCGCCACGCCACAGCGCCGCCGTCGACCGCTGCGCCGACCCGGACGCGACCTGCGTCATAATCGGCGCCAGCCGCGGCATCGGTGCGTTTCCCCGCGCTCACGCAAAAGACCCGGCGCGGCCGCACCTCTGACAGAGTCCATTTCCAACCCCAGGCCTGGCCATGACACAGCAGATCTTCGGCCGCTTCAAGGGCAGGATAGTCGCCCTGTGTCGGAATCCTACCGAGGCGCACGCGTTGTCGGCCTTGGTACGGTCAAACGTCCCTTGAACCTCCCACCGGCGCTCTTCTCTGACGCTTCCACAGTTCCAATTCAACCCCCACAGAATGCACCTCGTCCCCATCGACACGACCGTCGAAACCTCTGTCGCCGCCGCCGCCGCTGAGGTGAAGGCCCTCTCCGACAACCGCGTCGACGTCCTCCTCCACACGGTCGGCCTCCTCCACGACGGCACCAACATGCCCGAGACGTCTCTCGCGCGCGTCGACAGCGCCTTCCTCGAGAAGAACCTCCTCGTCAACACACTCGGCCCGATCCTCGTTCTAAAGCACTTCACGCCCCTCATGGTCACCGCGCGCAAGCCGGGGCGCGTCCCGTCCGTCTTCGCGACGCTCACGGCGCGCGTCGGCAGCATCTCCGACAACGCCCTCGGGGGGTGGATGAGCTACCGCGCGAGTAAGGCCGCGCAAAATATGGCCGTAAAGACGGCCAGTATCGAGCTGGGGAGAAGGGGCATCGTTGTCGCGGCGCTGCACCCGGGAACGTGCGATACGGAGCTGTCAGGGCCGTTTCAGAAAAACGTGCCGAAAGGGCAATTGTTCCCCGTCGATATGGCCGCGACGCAGCTGCTGGATGTTGTTGACTCTCTCGGCCCGGAGGATAATGGCGGCTTCTTCGACTATGCGCGGAAGACTATCCAGTGGTAGTCAATCAGTTTCGGAGAGCTCTGAATTACGCCTGTTCCCGCCTAGGCGTTGTCGAGTTGGAAGATATTCATTCGCGCTGTGAGAAGACTGGGGGGGGGAATACCTGGGGCTCGGCACATGCGGCTGCACTGCGAATAAAGAACATGGGTGTCTTTGGACACGCAAACTTGTGCACGAACGTCGCAGAAAGTCCGGCGCTGCGGCGTAACTCTGCGCGAACTGCGATGGCCCGCGACATTGTCGCCATCCATCCAACGCATAACACATATATCAATCCCCATTTTTACAAGCAGCACACCGCCAGGCGCGCCTCTAAAACCGATAACTGCGCATCGTGTCGTACATGATTATCGCGCAGAAGCCGACGATACTGACGACGGTGATGAGGGGGACGAAGATATCGCTCGACTTTCTGCCGCCGCCGAGCGTGCGCGGCACCTCTTCCTTCCACGCGTCGTACTCGTCGCCGTCGTTCCCGCCGTCGAGCTTGGCCAGAGTTTCTCGGCGGCGTGGGGGGGATGGGGAGGCGGAGGGACGGGAGGACGGGGGAGGGTGTCGGAGAGAGGCGCCGCTGAAGCTTACGCTGAAGCGGGTTGAGGGGATGGGTGAGGCGAAGGCTAGGGGCGGGGGGGCGCGCATGGTGGGAGACGGAGAGTAGTTTTCGGCTCCAAGCTGGAGGCGCTTGGCAAGCTTTGGGAGCCGATGTGCCTTTAAAGGTGGCCACCCCACGTGGGCAGAAGAGAAGTGGGGCTACTCTCCACTGGAGAGTGAGTGCTCAGCTGGCAGATCTCTGGGATGATATTACAGTGTGAGAGATTTTCATAGGTGTCAGCTGTTCTACAATGGTGCTGTGATGGCGCGTGCTAGTGTAGTGTCAGTTCGCAATTTTCAAAATACTCCGTGTGAACAGGTTGCTGTCACGTTATCGTACACGCTGTCGTTTCGTCACTTTGGAAGCAGGAACAGTCCACCCCTATCGCTCTTAGCTCCAACTCCTATCGCAACTCTCTCCCACACTCACCTCGAACTCAACTTGCTTCCCACAGCGCGACAGACTCAGCTCGATTCCCCGCCGACCCGTCCCTCACCAACTCCCTCCCTCCGCAATGATCAAAGCAGTCGTCGTCATGAACAACCACGGTCAGCCGCGCCTGACGAAATTCTACGACCACACGCCGGAGTTCCTCCAACAGCGCTTCGTGCGCGACGCGTTCGGCCTCCTCTCGCGGCGCTCGGACGGCATGTGCAACTTCGTCGACGGCGGCACCGACGTCTTCGGCCCGGACGTGCGCGTCATCTACCGCCACTACGCGACCCTCTTCTTCGTCTTCTGCGTCGACACCGCCGAGTCGGAGCTGGGCATCCTCGACCTCATCCAGGTCTTCGTCGAGACTCTCGACAGGTGCTTCGAGAACGTGTGCGAGCTCGACCTCATCTTCCACATGGACAAGATCAACTTCGTCCTCGACGAGCTCATCGTCGGCGGCCTGGTTCTCGAGACTAATATGGCAGACATTTTGGAGGCGCTCCAGGCCGCCAAGAGGAACAGTCAGAGTCATTGACAGGTCGCACTTTTGTGCCTGCCGCCGCGGTTACCGTGATTTGATTTTCGGACGCGCCGGGCTCTCTTTGCTCGCTTTGGACACTTTTTTATTTATATTATTTAACTCACTTACCTGCCCTTTTATTCGCCTTCGCGGCAGCGTCAATCCCCTTGGGTATCCTGTTGTCGCTTATTCTCCGTCCTTAGTCCATGCTTCTATCATCATCCCCTAGCGCAGCTAGTGTCCTTGCCTCGGTTTTCCCTCAGAAGCGAGAGCTCTCCGCTTCGATATTCCTCTCACTCCCTCCCAGCCACTGGACGCTCACTCTATTCGACAAACTGATCTCAGTCTCACAAGCTCGTGTGCGACATCGCCGCGTGGCGATGTCTCCGCGCTGTCCTCGCGCCAGTTTTCACACCTCAATTGCATTCAGCTTAGCCAGAATTATCGCCCAGCGCCGATCCACCTCGTAGCTCAGACTGATAGCTTCTTCACCCATGTCATCGAGAAGTATGTATGCATGTTTTGATTTTTTCGCCCAGCGCAGTTCGTTCGGGCTGCAGTGCTGTCACGGTACTCCTTTTCTGGGCGATTGGTTTCGCCTTGATGACCGTATGCCTTCACGAGAACGCGATATGTGTCTAGTTACTGTGCTGCAGCGAATTGGCTAGGATGGATGACTAGTTACGAGCGGTGATAAGTTGCGAGCGCCCTCCTGGGAGTCTGGGCATGTACCAGACCTAAACATAAACATTATTGGTGCTTTGCATCTGATCGCTTTTTATTACGTGAAGCCCTTTGGTACTAATTCTGCAGGTTGGAGTTTGCTGACTATTCACCCACTGATCCAATTGGGGCAGTGGGTGACTAGTACTAGCTTGGCCAAGCAAGGACTCACACGGTTGCGACGGATAGGTTGCCCCGCATCCGTGTGCATTTCAAAGCGGCAGCAGTAACTAGCATGTTCTCGGGTCGGGCGGTGGGAAGGGCTTAAACAGTAGAAAGACGTCAACTTCGTCAGCACTTACTTCAAGGTAAGGTGGATACTGGTTACTGATGTAGCACCTAACAAAGAGCAGCCGAATCTAGAGCTGCGCAGTGATATCCTGCGTCAAGGAAGCAGTTTTAAGATGAGAGCGCTGCGGGTTCTAATTCGCGCACGACACCATAGGCAAACTCTCTGTCAGTCTCCCTATTTCCCGCGCGTTCATCGCGCCGATAAACGAGCGAGTCGTGCACTAAAGACCACTTTCGGCGCTTGACATCAAAGTCATACTCATGCAGAGCGCAGTACGGCGTTGCTAGTCTTTTTTCAACGCCGCATATTCTCTCAAGTGCACGAATAGACTCCCGGTGTGTGACGCACAGCAGCGCCTCTGGCAGCTGCCCATCGGCAGCTTGCCGGGCCGCGACGCCATCCGCCATCGCTTCAAGGTGCAGAAGAAACGACGTAGCTGTGAGAGAAGATGGCGGGCGCGGGGCGACAGCGAGCGGAACTTTGCCCGCGACGACGCGGAGGACGGACTCCGGGTGGAGGGGCGGGTGGTTTGCGCTCTCGATTCCGCGGCGGAAGGAGAGGGCGGCCTGCGCGAGCGCCGCGTCGGCGACGAGGGGCGCCGAGAGCGCTGTTGCGAGGGGGATGGCGGTCTGGACGCAGCGGAGAAAGGGCGATGTGCGCACTTCGGTGAAGGAGTAGTTTTGGGCGAGGGTGGTCGCAACTTGGGAGGCGGCGAGAGCGGACTGGCGGTGGCCGAGGAGGGTTAGGGGAGGGTCCTGGCGGATTGCGGTGGGAAGGCGCGCGGCGGACGATGGGTGCTTCAGGTAATTTAGGCCGGTGAGGTGCTCAAGGCCAGGGACGGGAGGACGGGCGCTGGACTCGGGCGCTTCATCGCAGCGCTGTGCGTGCCGGAGGAGGAAGACGCGCTGCATCGTATCGATGGCCGGGACGGAGGGAAGATGCGGACCAACAACGTCGGCCTGGGAGTGTTGTTCAGTGTGTTGGTGGAGAGATCTTAATTTACGTTTTCTCTACCCGCTCCAACCTTAGTACCAGCACGTGGCTGGCCTACGGAGGCCTCAGTCTGTGTTGGTGCCAACACTGCCAATACTGCCAGCAGGTTGAGGTGCATCCCTCGAGACTCGGAAATGCTGCGCTAGTGCACACTGCGTAGGACTTCAGTCCGAGCACAGCATTGCTTCACGCGCATGTATTGAAAGAAGTCCGGTTTGAGCTCTTTCTCCCGAGTTCCACGCTTGGAAGACCTTTTAAGCGTGGAACTCAGAACGAACGCACGGTATTTATTTACGTGTACACGTGTAGAACATTGAGCTCAACTATCTTTTATACAGAAAGGCCACCTCTTTATAGCAATGCGATGCTGATGAGCAGCTAGATCTCTTGATCAATACTTCAAAGAGACTGACACTCAGACCCGATCAGACGCACGATCAAATTCGAGTTATATCATCCTCAGTGTGTACCGGCAGCCGTCTGATGGTCCTATCTTCGAGCCATGGCTGTTGCAACATTGCAAATTACGGATCTCCATTCGTCCCCACTTTGCCTATAAATTCCAGCAGGTCACCATCAGCGTTACTTATCGAGAAGAAGAGAACATTGGCATCGACGACCGTAATGTTCCCAGCCCGCGCAGTCGTCTTTCTTCCATCGGCACAGCTGCCTATAATTTTGGGCAAAACCATGGAAGCATGCTTGTGCACAATTGAAAAAATAAAGTAAGAGCAAGGTCAGCAGTCGATCCCATATGAAAGGCTGATGGTAGGAGAAAACCGACGCACCGCAGTGAAGATAAGTCACCCTCACATTTGCCGTGTAATAACCGTCGATTTCAATTATAATTGATAGCTATTTATAAGTATACCTCCAGAAAAAAAAACCAGTCGGTTGGCTGCTCCAAAACTTCTGGAGGATGCTCAAGGCATGGCTGGATCTGAGCGGCTTGACCAGAATCTCAAACGTAGACTATAAACCTGAATTGTGCTGGATCATTTTGTTCTTCGCGTTGCGGCCACCGACATTGCGGATCGTGACTTTGCTATTTGGGCCCCCGCCATAAATCGAGATCGCATCGTCTCCATTGTTAGCATGGAACTGCATCGGAAAGATATGGATGATTTTAACCAGACTTAAAAGTCTTGCGTGATAAGTCGACGACAATAGCTACCCTTCTTGAAAGCAATGCCTGCTGTCTAGCTGCAACCGTCTAACTCACCGTTTTCAAATGTACAGTCGTGATCCTGTGCGAGAAAATTATAATCGAAAGCCCTGAGTTAGTAAAGTCTGCGAAGCAAGTATGTCATCCCATCGCCTCGCTTCTAGCTATACTCACGTGGCATCTAATCGCGTCCTCGCTACCTTTCGAGCCTTTCTCATATCCCTTACTAATTATGCAGTTTTTCACTGCTCCCTTCGGCTTCACTCGAAACATATACCTCTTTGCACCTCCTGCAAGCCTTTTTATCTTGCAGTCGCGCGTCTCTCCTTCGCCGACTTGAAAACCTCTCGTATCCGTTAAAAGCCCGTGTCAGACGGGAACTTTCCACTGAAGCTGCTGTTGCCACGCGAGGATTCTTCCACTATATTACTATCGTCTTCTTCTGGGACTTGATCTTTCTCCTCGCCTCCTTCATGATCGGCGGAAGCGCCGGCCTCACTGTATTCCTCGTCCGCAGTCTCTTATTACTCTGCTTCCGACAAATCGGCAACCAGTACATCTTCCTCGAGCCCACCGACGTTTTCCGTCGCAGCAGGATCTTCTGTTTCGTCGTCCTACAGGATGAGTATCATGATCCTCATCACTGCGCCCCTCTCGGTCTCTCTCTTTCTCTTCCTCCAAGCAGTTTAAAAATGCCACCGTCAGCTATTTCCAAACTAGCTTGAACTACTTTGAAAATAGCTGACGGTAGCTGACGGTAGCGCCACGGGCGGCCGCCATGGCGTTTTCACAAGTTTGTCAATCTCCGCACAGCTCTTAGGTCATCCGGGATGGGAAACTTTTCCATCCGGGCACGATATCGTAAAAGGATATCCATTTTCTGTCTGGAGTCCGCCGGAACCCTGGAACGTCTCTGCTTTTGTAAATGCAATTGCCACGGTAACTGCCAGTTCGCAGTGCGAGAAGGAGAGTAATATACACAGAATTCATCGCCTCAATGCAGTCGAAGATATATTCCTATAGCAGAGAGCAAGCGCTTGACATCAAAAAGGGGGCCGGGGAGAATTTCGTCCGGCTTAATAATCGAGGCTTATTTAAGAACCAGGGCATTTCAACTTTCAGGGGAATAAATGTACACTCTTGTGAATAAGGAATTATAAACCCCCCAAAAAATCCCACAGTTAGAATGCAAAGGCAATTCAGATGGCCAGGAAAACGTGATTTAAGAAGAATTCTCTAGAACCCACCGCACAGACGTGGAGGCCAATACGACACGGACTGGTGGGACAATACTGCTCGGCTCAATTTAAAAATATCATCATCATCGCATAGCGCAGTGAAACTGATCATTGGCGCTACAGAAGTATTTTATTTATCGATCCTGCTTGGTGATATCTGCACAGGAAAGCATGGTGATCTCTGTGCTGGATAGATAAAAAATACAGCACTTCCGTAAAGAACTCGAGTTACTAAACACGAGTCGAGTATCCCGATCGATCAACACAGAAAGTACTCCTGCACTGTAATCCAGTGACTTTTTCTACCAACCGATACATGCGGACATGGGTCTGGACCCCGCCGC
>JAULCF011037890.1:0-16285 GCA_032361265.1 Devaleraea mollis
GAAGTTCATCGGGATCGGAAGGAAGATCGGCCACCCAGTGGAATGTACGGGAGTTGTGAGCGTCAGCGAGCAATCTCGGTTAGTGAGCGAAGCGAACGGCGGCCTCCCAACTCGACGGCCCAACTTCGTTCGAGCCACGGACCTCTCGTAGGTTGTCCCGATGTCTTCGCCGATGTTCGAACCGCTGTCGCTGCCCCGGGGCAAGGCCCTGCCGAATCACTTCATGTTGGCTCCGCTCACCAATCAACAGAGTCACGACGATGGCACGCTCTCCGATGACGAACACCGTTGGCTGACGTTCCGGGCCGAAGGCGGCTTTGGGTCGACGATGACGTGTGCCGCTCACGTCCAGGCCATCGGCCAGGGCTTCCCAGGTCAGCTCGGCGTGTGGGGAGACCACCAGCTTCCCGGCCTCACTCGGCTTGCCGCCGACATCAATGCCACGGGCTCGGTGTCGATCGCGCAGCTGCATCATGCGGGCAACCGCTCGCCAGCCGAGATCATCGGCACCTCGCCCGTCTGCCCGTCAGACGATGAGGAGACCGGCGCCCGGGCGCTGACCAGCAATGAAGTGATCGAGCTCGTGGCCGACTTCGTCGCCGCAGCGGTTCGTTGCGAGAAGGCCGGGTTCGACGGGGTCGAGCTGCACGGAGCGCACGGCTACATCATCTGCCAGTTCCTGAGCTCGGAGCTGAACAAGCGTGATGACCAATACGGCGGCTCGCTCGAGAACCGCAGCCGGATGCTGTTCGAGATGCTGGCCGGCATTCGTGAGCAGTGCAGCGATGACTTCATCGTTGGTGTGCGTCTCTCGCCCGAGCGGTTTGGAATGAAGCTGGCCGAGATCAGGGAAGTGACCCAACAGCTGATCGACACCGGCGATGTCGATTTCATGGACCTCTCGCTCTGGGATTGCTTCAAGGAGCCGCACGAGGACGAGTGGAAGGGTCGCAATCTCACCGAGATCGTCTGTGATCTCGAACGCCGCGAGGACCCGACGGGTCGCCGCGTGCCGATCGGGGTGGCGGGCAAGATCCACGACCCCGCCGACGTGGACCGCGTGCTGGAAGCCGGCGCTGACTTTCCGATCCTGGGCCGGGTGGCGATCCTGCACCACGACTACCCGAACCTGCTCCAGGCCGACCCTGACTTCACCCCCGTGCGGCCGCCGGTGACTCGCCAGCATCTGTTCGACGAAGGCCTCAGCGAGACGTTCGTCGAATACATGAACAAGTGGCCCGGCTTCATCGAGGGCTAACAGTCCAAACCCCGGGTTTGTGACCGTCAGTTTCGATGGTCTCAGCCCCCGGTTGGCGCGACGGCCAACGTCAGCGGCGGTTGCCTTCGATCGCCGCGGCAGTCGCTGCGATGTGTTCGAGGTCTTCTCGAAGCTCGGCTGGCTCGAGGTCGGTGTTCCATCGCTCGACGTTGATTGCTTCAGAACTCACCGCAGATTGGTCGAACCGCTGTGCGAGCTCGAGCTCAGACGCCTGCAGATCGGCGGACACCGAAGGCCCGTCATCGATGTCCGCGCTCAGCTTGATGTAGAGCCCGCGCCGAGCGTTGCCTGCGGTATCGGTCTCTCGCACGAGCGCAGCACGCACGGGGACACCGTCGATGGTGCCGACGA
Organism: Devaleraea mollis; assembly: GCA_032361265.1. Lineage (NCBI taxonomy): Eukaryota > Rhodophyta > Florideophyceae > Palmariales > Palmariaceae > Devaleraea > Devaleraea mollis. The sequence goes on from JAULCF011037890.1 coordinate 1,631, forward strand.
TCGACGGCATCTGACCAGAGTCCCGACTGCTCTTGGCGAAGGCCAGACCCAAGTCAGCGGCGACTTCCTTGAACGTCGCAATGGCCTTGAGCCCGTCCCGAGCAAGCACGACGAGAACAACAAAGGCGACGATGAAAACAGCGACGACGAGGGCGATCCACACGAGCATCCTTTGAGCGTGGCACAGCCTCGGAGGGTCAGCGTCACTCGATGACGAACGACACGATCACATCACCTTCTGGGCCCTTGCCGAACAACTCGATGACGGCAGTGCTGTCGTTGGTTGGCGTGATCTCCCAACCGTCACCGACCTCGGTGACGGCGGCTTCGCCGATCACGGTCTCGTACGCTGGATCGAAGACCTGAGCCGAGAAGGTGAAATCGGCGGGGAACGAGACGGTGATTGGTCCGTCTTCGGGGAGGATCTCGAGCACCGCTGCGGGGGCGCCATCGGCGCAGATGCCGTCCTCGCCACCGACCGGTGTCCAGCAGTAGGCCCATGCATCGAGGGCAAGCGTGAACCGGCCCCTGGTGACCTCGACCGGCGGTGGCTCTGAGGCGGCAGGGTCGTAGGCCGGAGCGCCGGTGACGGTCGGCTCCGGCGTCTCTCCCTCGGGTGTCGGGGCAGCGGTGGTCTCCGTTGTTTCACTCGCGCCAGGGTCACTTGTGTTCTCGGGCCCGCAGGCGGTGAGGGTCAGACCGAGGAGGGTGAGCGCAATCAGAAGACGGTGCATGTGGAGTTCTGACGTTCGTCGGTAGTCGTTGGTTCCCGCAATGTCGGTCAGTTGTCGACGAGGTTGTTCACCGAAGCGAGAGCCTCGGTCCCTTCCCGGATCGGTGTCTTGGCCCGTTCGTCCATGTTGCTACGACGAACGGGAAGTGCGAAACGTTGCAGTCGTTGGAGGTACTACTCGTGGCGGCTGGCCAGGTCCTTCTTGTCGACCTTGCCGATGGGGAGCATCGGCAACTCGTCGAGCTGGTGGATCTCCTTGGGCAGCTTGTAGTTGGCGAGCCGCTCGCGAGCGAACGCCCGCAGCTCGTCGGCATCGACGAGCTCAGGGCCCATCACGTAGGCGATGCCGACCTCCTGAAAAGTCGGGTCGGAAATGCTCACCACCGCAGCCATCGACACGCTCGGGTGTGCTTCGAGGGCCAGCTCGACCTCACGGGGATAGACGTTGTAGCCCCCGCTCTTGTACATCTCGCTCATGCGCCCGACGATCTGGACGTAGCCATCTTCACGATGCACCGCGAGGTCGCCGGTGCAGAACCAGCCGTCGTCGGTGTACGCCGCAGCGGTTGCCTCGGGCTGGCGCCAATAGCCGGGCAGCACGTAGTCGCCCTTGACCTGGATCTCGCCCGGCTCGCCCCGCTGAGCCTCGCGACCATCGGGGTGCCAGATGCGCAGGGGCTGGCGATCGTCGGGTGTGCCGATCGTGGTGGTCAGCAGCTCGATCGAGTCGTGCAGACCGCTGTAGGTGACGCCACCGGTGGTCTCGGTCATGCCGTAACCCATGGTGCTGCGAGTGCAGTTGGTCTTGTCCATGAGGTCCTGCAAGAGATCCGCTGGCATACCAGCGCCACCCCAGGCCAGCAGATCGATCGACGTGAGGTCGTAGGAATCGATGTCGGGGTGCGCCAGACACATCTGCAGCATTGTTGGCACGCCACCAATGGTGTTGAGCTGCTCAGACTGAATCAGCTCCATCATGTCGACCGGTGAGAAGGCCTCTTGGAAATAGAGCGTGCCGCCGCCGGTCATGGTGCGACCGCAGATGTCGCCGATGGCGCCCACGTGGTTGATGGGCAGATTGCAGATGATGGTGCGATCGCTGAGGCCCTTGCGCTCGACGCCGATCACGTTGCAGAAGTTCGAGCTGTGGTGCGTGATCAGCGCACCCTTGGGACGACCCGTGCTACCCGAGGTGTAGACGAGGTAGGCGGGATCCATCGGGTCGATCTCGGCCCGTCGGGCGGCGAGCACATCATCAGCGACGGCGTCGCCGCCGGAGAGGAACGTTTCCCAGCTGACCCCGCGCTCTGGTGCGGCCTTGTCGAACAGCACCAACTCGTTGATCGAGGGGTGAGCGTCGAGCAGCCCGTGCAGCGAAGGCAGGAGCTCGTCGCCCAAGAGGGAACTGAAACCGAAGAGCAGCGTGGGCTCGGCATCGCCGACGATGTGTTCGAGCTCGCCAGGGGTGTACTTCGGGTTGAGACCGACCCAGATCGCACCGATGCTCGTGACGGCCAAGTGGTGGACGTAGAACTCGGTTCGCGGCGTGCTGAGCATGGCGACGCGATCGCCTCGCCCGACGCCAGCGGCTAGCAACGCCTTGGCGGTGCGGTCGACCAGTGCCTTCGCCTCGGCGTAGGTGAGGCGTGCGGCGCCGTGGACGAGGAAGTCCTGAGCAGGGCGTTCGGCGGCCTGGCGATCGAGATGATCGGTGATCAAGCGAAGAAGGGGGAGTTCAGTCGAGAGGTCAGACACGATCAGCTTTCGGGGTGCAGTTGGAGGTAGGCAATCCACTCAGCGACGATCGCTGGCCGGTCGATGCCCTCGGCCTCGATGGTGGCTTCCATGGTGAGCAGGGCACCGTCGGTGCCCCTGCCGGTCAGTTCCTTGAGGACGAAGTGGCCGCGAACCCTGGTGTCGACGGGGACGGGAGCCAAGATGCGGACCTTGTCGAACCCGTAGTTGAGGCGGAAGGCGGCGTTGTCCGGCAGCCGCAAGTTCTTGGCGAAGCCGGTGAGGCACGAGAGCATGAAGAAGCCCTGCACGATGGTTCCGCCGTATGGGGCGACCTCGGCCGCCTTCACCGGATCGTTGTGGATCGGGCCGGCATCGCCGGTGAGCGCGGAGAAGGCGTCGATCGTTGCCTGGTCGATCAGCTTCCACTCGCTGGTACCGAGCGCCTCGCCTCGAAGCGCAGCCAGCTTGGGCACTCGACGATCAATCGGGTTCGGTTCAGACACAGTTGTTCTCGAACATCGTGCTCCTCAGCAGTACGGTCCGGGGATGGTAGAAGACGGCACTGAGGCACGCGAATGGATGGCCGGGTTTCCTCCGCCAGCCGACAAGATCGTGCGGTTCGCCGATGGCACGTACTACTCGTGGCCGCAGATGCGGTGGAGCTTCAACCACATGGAGCAGCTGGTGCCTACCAAGACGGTGTGGCGGGGGAGTGGTGCCGCCAGAGACCTGCCGAGCGACAGGCGATCGTTCGACGACGTCACGATCGAGCTGGCTGATGGATCGAGCATCGGCTGGGCTGAGATGTTGGCCTCGACCCACACCGACAGCCTCGCCGTTCTGCACAAGGGCAAACTCGTCTACGAGGAGTACTTCGGCGCGGCGGGGCCTCAGGTGCGTCACACGTTGATGTCGTGCAACAAGTCGATGGTCGGTCTGATCGCCGAGTGTCTGATCCACGACGGGCGCCTTGATGACACCGCCCTGGTTCCGACCATCGTGCCAGAGCTCGTCGGCACGGCGTGGGCCGACGCCACCGTGCGCCAGGTGCTCGACATGGAGATCGGTCTCGAATTCTCCGAGGACTACATGGATCCAACGTCGGATGTCTGGCGGTTCTTGCGCTCGACCGGCATGACGCCTCGAGGCCCGAACGACCCGCCCACGATCGCTGACTACTTGGTCACCGTGGCCAAGGAAGGCGAGCACGGCCAGGCCTTCGCCTACCGAGAGCCCAATATCTTCGTGCTCGGCTGGCTGGTGCGCCGGGCTGGCGGGGCAGACCTCGCCACGCTGGCCAGCGACATGGTCTGGCAGAACATCGGTGCGGAACACGATTGGCTCTACATGGTCGACGACAGCGGCGCTGAGACCACGGCGACGGCGACACTCAGGGACTTCGTGCGCTTCGGGCAGCTGATACTCGATCAGGGCCAGGTCGATGACGATCAGATCGTGCCGGCCGCTGTGGTGTCGGAGATCCTGAAGGGCGGCGATCAGGACCGGTTCGCCAAGGCCGGCATGGAGACGCTCCCACTCTGGTCGTACCGATCGCAGTGGTGGTATCGCCACATCGACGATCGGGTGTGCCCCGTCGCTCGCGGTGCGCACGGTCAGATGCTGCTGATCGATCCGGCCAACGAGCTGGTGATCGCCCGGTTCGGTTCGGCTCCCAATGCTCCGTCCGCCCTGCTCGACCCGGTCCTCCTGCCGATGGTCGACGCCATCACGGCGGCGTTGGGCTGATGGCGAGCACAGCGAGCACACACGACACCGCCACGTGGTTCGAGCAAGGCGAGTTCTCGATTCGGTTCGGCTGGGGACCCAACGGGCTTCGTCGACTGGCGCCGACAGCCGACGTCGTGGTGATCATCGATGTGCTGTCCTTCTCGACCAGCGTGGACATCGCCGTCGGGCGAGGCGCCGTGGTGCTTCCCTACAAATGGCACGATGGCACCGAGTATGACTACGCCGCAACGCACGATGCGGTCGTTGCCGAGAAGGGTCGTTGGGAACACGTTCCCGGCCGTCTGACTCTCTCGCCCGAGAGTTTGACCAAGGTCGAGCCTGGCACTCGCCTCGTGCTGCCATCGCCCAATGGGTCGGCACAGACGTTCGGTGCCAGAGAAGCGGGGGCCACCACGGTTCGGGTTGCCTGCTTGCGTAACGCATCGGCGGTTGCTGAGGCATCGAGGGGCGGTGTGGTGTCGGTCATCGCTGCGGGGGAGCGTTGGCGAGGAGCCACGGGTCCGCTCCGCCCCGCCTACGAAGACATGCTCGGCGCTGGCGCCGTGATCTCGGCCCTCGGCACCAAGGGTGCATCACCCGAAGCTCGGGCCGCTGCAGCTGTGTTCAACGACGCCCGTCCGGATCTGCGACAGCTGGTGATGGGCTGCGGGTCGGGCGTCGAGTTGATCGACAAAGGCGCCATCGCCGACGTCGAACTCGCGGCCGCTCACGATGCCAGCGACGTGGTGCCAACGCTCGACGGGGTCACGCTCGTTCCTGGCTGACGGGTCAGTGAACTTTCGGTCAGGAACGACTCGGCACACCGGCGGCGAGGTTGTCCGGTAGCTCGAGGCGTCGTTCCAGTGCTGGCTTGGTGAAGAGGAAGTCCGTGGCCACTCGACGGTCGTCGTTGGTCAAGATGACCGCCCGATATCCGACGAGCCGCTTATCGAAGCTGATCGTGGGGTCAGCGGTCGCAGGAATCGAGATCGGTGATCGCCGCATGCGTTTCACCACGAGGCCGTCCTCGGTGTCGAACACGCCGGTCTGGCCAACACGGACCCGCCAGAACAAAAACACCGCGCAGATGACCCCGTACCAGAGCTGGAGCAACGGAGTCTGGGCGTCGAGCAATGAGAAGAAAGCAAGCAGGCCCAAGAACAACGAAGTGAATGCCGTGAGTGTCCCGGCCTTGGTGTCTCTGACCTTCATGCCGGCATCGTAGGTCGACGCCGGATCTCCGGCGAGCGCTCCACCCGAAGCGGTTCCCGGGTGGTGGGCGGCAACCGGGGACTTCTTCTGAAGCGTGTCGGGCCGATAGGCACGAATGACGAACGTTGTCGAACATGACCACATCTCCAACGTCGTTGATGATCAACGTGCGGCGAGATCGGAGACGCCACGCCCGGTAGCACCGGAGCGCGTGGAGCGGCCGCAGCCAAGCCGTGGGCAGCGCTGGCGCTATCGCTTCGACGAGCAGATGGCGAAGGGCCCTGCGTCGATCTTCATTGCCCTCATCGTCGTCTTCGTGGGCTTGCTCGTTGCCCTCGGTCTCGCTCGTGCCATCACGCTCGCGGTCATCGATCCAGAGGTGGAACGAGGCGAAGGAACGCTGCGCCAGCTCTTCCTGACCTTCCTCGAACTGACTGACCCCGGTTCGATGACCCAAGACATCGACTCGGCCCCGGTCGTCAAGATCTTCACGATCCTCACCGGTCTCACTGGCGTGGTGCTGTTCTCATCGTTGATCGCTTTCATCACCACCGCCGTTGATGGGCGCCTCGCTCAGCTGCGCAAGGGTCGCTCGGTGGTCATCGAGGAAGGCCACACGCTGATCCTCGGCTGGAACGATCGGGTCTCAGAGATCCTGACCGAGCTGATCATCGCCAACGAATCCGAGGACGATCCCGTCGTGGTGATCATGGCCGAGCAGGAGAAGGAGTTCATGGACGACTACCTGTCGTTCCACTTCGCTTCGTTCGAGAACACGAAGGTGGTGACCAGGGCTGGCAAGGAATCCGCTCTCATCAACTTGCGGACGGTCGCCCTGGACTCGGCGAAGTCGGTCATCATCCTCGCTCGATGCAACGCTGGCTCGTCCGCAGCAGTGAAGGCTGGGTCGGACATGGCGGTGGTCAAGGCCACGTTGGCAGTCACGTCGAGCCTCCCCGCAGACAACGAGATTCCTGTGGTCGTCGAACTCTTCGCCGCCGATCAACGGAGCCTGGCGGAATCGATCGATCCGTCTCGCGTCATCTGCATGGACACCGACGAGATCTTGGCGAAGATCATCGTCCAGACGTCGCGTAGCTCGGGACTGAGCGTGGTCTACGAAGAGATGCTCAGTTTCGATGGGGCCGAGCTCTATCTGTTCGAAGACAACTGGGCGCCGGGTGAGACCTACGGCTCTGTGTCGTTCCAGCTGCCTGACGGTGTGCCCATCGGAGCGATCGACCGCTCTGGTGAGGTCATCATCAACCCCGACATCTCCACCCCCGTGGAGGCGGGGACGACACTGATCGTGCTGGCGTCTGACGACTCGGCGCTTCAGCTCTCGCAGCCCCGCTTGCCCGAGCCGCCCGCCCGGCAGCGGCTCGATCGCACCCAGACCATCAACCCAGAGCGCCAGCTCGTGATCGGTCTGAACTCCAAGCTCCCGACGATCCTGGACGAGTACGCGGCGTACGTGGCGGAGGGTTCAGCGATCGACGTGGTTGCTCGCCACCCCACCGGCGACGGGCCGGCCGAGCTGCCGACCCTTGCCGCCGAGGGCGGTGCATCGATCGCACTCACCGCACTCGACGTTGACCCGTTCGACATCGAAGCGCTACGCACGCTGGATCTCTTGAGTTACGCGAACATCATCTTGTTGTCTGAAGAGGACAAGCAGGCATCGGAAGAGTGGATCGACTCTGAGACGTTGATCATTCTGCTCCAGCTGCAGCGCTTGCTCGCTGAACTGCCGGAGATCACTCGTCCGAAGCTGATCGCCGAGATCCTGGGGAGCGAGTCTCGAGACCTCGTGACGCGCACCGGGGTGAAAGAGTTCGTGATCTCGAACCGGATGATCTCGATGTTGGTCGCTCAGATCTCTGAGAATCGGGAGCTCGAACAGGTCTACGACAACTTGTTCGCCGAGGACGGTTCCGAGGTCTACCTCAAGGACGTCTCGCTCTATTTTGATGTTCTCCCGGTTCGTGTTTCGTTCGCCGACATCATGGCCGCAGCCCAGGCCCGCTCTGAAGTGGCGATCGGTTTGAAGCTCATTGCGCTCGAGACCGACGCCAAGCAGAACTTCGGCGTCGAGTTGGTTCCGGACAAGGCCGCGATGTTCGCCCTGGGCCTGGGTGACACCCTCGTGGTCGTCGCTGAAGACGAGTCCTGACACGCGCGCCTCGTCCGACCCGCGCGTTGAACGGTTTCGAAAACGTTGTTTCAAAACACTGTGCCTGAAACTAAGATCCGGCGATGGCGAGACCAAAAACCAGGAACGACGCGCTGAAGGATCGGTTGCTTGCCGAGTCTCTCGTGCTTCTCGAATCAGAAGGGCCGGGAGCGATCACGGCGCGCCGCGTGGCATCGGTGGCGGACACCTCGACCGCAGCGGTCTACGAGCTGTTCGGCAGCAAGTCAGGGTTGGTGCGGACGATCTTCTACGAGGGGTTCAGCCAGCTGGCTGACCGCCTCGACGGCATTGCGGCCACCGGCGACGATCAGCAAGACCTGATCGCAGGGTTCGATGCATCGAGGGCGTTTGCGCTCGAGCACCCGATGCTGTTCGAGGTCATGTACGCCAGGCCCTTCGCCGAGTTCGCTCCCGGCCCGGATGACTTCGTTGCCGCTCGACGGATCTATGGGCGAGTGACGGCCATGGTGGCTGCCGTGCTCGGAGCGCCGGCGGACTCGCCGGCCGTCGTCGACGCCGCGCACGTGTTGGTGGCGTTGGATCGAGGGCTCATCAGTTCCGAGCTCGGTGGTCTGTTGGGCGAGTCGACTGCGTCCGCGAGTCGTCGTCGCTCGCTGGCCTTCAACGCAACGATTGCCGGCCTGCTTGCAGCGAAGGGGAAGCAGTCATGAGGCAGTTGGTGTTCGAGGGGTCCCGCAAGGTGTCATGGCGAGAGGCCGTGGCGCCAGCGCTCAGCAGTGCAACGGGAGCGATCGTCGAGCCGGTCGCGGTGTCGACCTGTGACATGGATGCAGTGGCGTTGAGTGGGTTGATTCGTTTCCGGGCGGGAACGCCACTCGGGCACGAGGGGGTCGGTCGCGTGCTCGACGTGGGTGACCGGGTCGGCCTCGTGGCTGTTGGAGACCTGGTGGTCATCCCCTGGCAGATCTCTTGCGGTTCTTGCGGTCGCTGTCTGCGTGGCCAGGACACCTATTGCGAGAACGTCCCGCCGGGATCGTGTTACGGCTGGGGCCCGCACGTCGAGCGCTGGGGAGGGTTCTTCGCCGATCGAATCGAGGTGCCGTTCGCCGACCACATGTTGGTGCCTCTTCCGCCGGGCATGACCCCAGCGCAGGCGAGTGGGCTGAGCGACAACCTCGTCGACGCCTGGCGCTCGGTCGTTCCTCCGCTTCGTGAGACCGGGGGTGGGCGGGTGCTGGTGATCGGTAGTGGGCTCGAAGATGGTGGAAGCATCGGGATCTACGCCGTTGGATTTGCCGTCGATGCAGGGGCCTCAGAGGTCGTGTTCGTCAGTCCGCACGCGGGGCATCGCAGTATGGCGACCGCGCTCGGGGCGACGACCGCTGGCAGCATCGGAACCGAAGCGGTTGGTGCCTTCGACGTCATGGTCGATTCGAGCGGAACGGCCCAAGGCCTCGGCGACGCCATCACCGCAGGCGGTCCGCACAGCGTGTGCACCTGTACTGCTGGCGCGGTGCATCGAGGGCAACCGCCGGCAGTGCCGGTCTATGAGATGTACATGAACAACATCTCGCTGCGGACTGGATGGGTCAACACTCGGTCGCTGCTCGAGCAACCGATGGCCCGCATTGCAGCCGGTGCTTTCGATCCGATCTCGATCGCCTCGGTGCATCACTTCGATGACGCAGAGATGGCGTTCGCCGAATCGTTCACGAAGCTGATCTTCACCCGGTAGAGCGAGGACCGGGGCTTCGTCAGATTGCTGTGTCGGTCCCCATGATCGCCGCAGCTGCTTCGGGCAGTTCGACCATGCAGAGAGCGTTCGCACTCACGAGTGTTCGGACACCTTCGGCTTCGAGGAGCACGAAGCGCTGAGTGCTGAGGATGCGCAGGTGGTGGGACACGTTGGACTGTGTGAGGTCCAACGCCTCGACGATGGCGCCGACGGTGGTCGGAGCGTCGAGGGCTGCCACGAAGTGGAGGATCCGCAGTCGAGTGGGATCGGCGAGGCACTTGAACCAGCCGGCCCACTCTGTGAAGTCGTCCCCGCTTGGATCAGCCATCTCCTCACATTAGGGCTTCCCTCTGGGCGGGCATTCATCTATGTTCATTGATTAATGGTGAATCGAATCCTTGATGTCGTCGTATTGCTTCTCGAGATCGCTGTGCTCTTCTTCGCAGTGACGATGGCTGTGCAGTTGTTCCAAGTTCGGTTCGGGCCTGATCGCTTGCAGGCGTGGATGGGCGGGCATCCGCTCGTGTCAGCGCTGAAGGGGATCGCCCTGGGCTTCGTGACGCCGTTCTGCACCTTCACTGCGGTGCCGATGCTCGTCGGGCTTCGGCAGGCCCGAGTGCCGCCCGCCGGCTACGTGGCGTTCGTGGTGGCTGCGCCGGTGCTCGACCCGATCTTGTTCGGTGCACTGCTGATCATCGCTGGTCTCGAGACTGCGCTGATCTACTCCGCCATTGCCTTCACCGCTGCGATCGGTCTCGCTTTGGCGGCCGAGGCGTTTGACATCGAACAGCACCTCACGCCCGTTGATGCCTTGGCTGGGTTGATGGGTGACGACACCGAATGCGAGGTGGCGCCGTGCGATGCGAGCCCCGGTGCGCAATGGAAGGGGCTCCGCCTCGAGACTGGACCCGCCAGCCGCCGAGCCTGGGGGCTTCTGCGGGGTATGGCCCCGATCCTCGTTGCCGGTGTGGCTCTGTCGCTGGTGATCGAGTCAGCCGTGCCTCCCGATGTCACCGAACGACTGACGTCGGCGAGTTCGACGTTCTCGATTCCTGTTGCCGCCGCACTCGGCACCCCGTTGTACGTGAGTACCACCGTCTTTGTGCCGATCGCCGAGGCGCTTCAGAATGCAGGTGTCGGGATCGGCGCCATCGTTGCGCTCACCATCGCCGGCGCCGGAGCGAACTTGCCGGAGTTCGTGATCCTGTCGAAACTCGCTCGGCCCCGCATCATCGGCGTGTTGTTCGTCTACGTGTTCTTCGTTGCCGTGGTCGGCGGCTTCCTCACCCAAGCGCTCATCGGCTGACCCCGCTACTCGGCGGCCGGTGGGTCGAAAATCGGTCGGAAAGAGAAGGCGTGGGCGGAGGGGCCGTGTGCCGCCAGGTGTTCAACTCGTTCCCGGGCCTCGTCGAGTGTGGGGATGTGGCCAGCAGGCACCCACCACATCGTGAGAATGGGCAGGTCATCCATCGGGGCGAACCACTCGCGACGCTTGCGGAGGAACTTCGCATGATCGGTCTTGAAGACGTAGTCCTTCAGCGACTCGATCGACTCCCAGACCGTGAGGTTGGGGAGAATCGTTGGATCCTCGAACCCTCGGATCGCAGTTGCGTTGCCCGAATCGTCCTTCAGTCGCCACACGAAGCCCGGCGAAGCTTCAGCCAGGGCGTTGATCGGGTCGAGGTTGTCCATGAACTCGGCAACCCGAGGGTCGTCGACGGGGTAGTTGAGCCGGCCGATGTTGATCTGGGCGAGATGCCAGGTCGGGGTGTTGTTCACAGTGGTTCCCGTCGTTGGTTGGGTGGCTGGGGGAGTTGTCGGGCCGAGATCTGCGGAGGTGTTGCCGAGCAGGTAGCGAGGGCCAGCGCCGAGCGCAGCGGCTTCATCGTCGGGGTTGTAGAGCATGCATGCATCGAGTGAGACGCATCCGCAGCCGATGCATCCGTCGAGATGGTCGCGAAGCCCGAGAAGGCGCTCGACTCGATCGTCGATGTCGCTCCGAAACTCTTCGGCGAGAGTGGCCCAGTCGGCGTCGTTCGGTGTGCGGTTGTCGGGGAGTTCACTGAGTCGTTCGCCGATCTCGCTCAACGGATAACCGAGACGCTGGCACACCACGATGACCGAAAGTCGTCGGATGGATGACCGGTGGAAGCGCCGATGGCCGGCTTCGGTTCGGACAGGGGACAGCAGGTTCTTGCGTTCGTAGAAGCGGATCGTCGCGATGGGCACACCGGTTCGTGCAGACAGAGTTCCTATCGACAGCAGCTCTGTTGGATCCATTTCTGCACTATAGGTCAGATTCTGAAAACCTCTCCCAAGGGTGAGGTTTGTTGTCGAGAGGGTTTCACTGTTGGCGCGGTCCAGCGATCACAATGGCGGCGTGAACGTCTCAGAAGTCCTGCAAACTCGCTATTCGGTCCGGGGGTATCTGGACGAGCCCGTGCCAGACGCGTTGATCAGGGACGTGTTCGAGATTGCCCGGCTCGCCGCTTCAGGCACCAATACCCAGCCGTGGCATGTCGCCGTGGTGTCTGGCGAGGCGTGCGATCGACTCCGAGACGAGCTCTGCGAACTGTTCGACACCGGGGCGGCCCAGCACCGCGGGTTCCCCGCTGCCGCCAAGATGGACGGGGTCTACCTCGATCGGCGCCGAGCGTGTGGGTTTGGCTACTACGAGACGATGGGGGTGACGCGCGAAGACAAAGAGGGCCGAGTGCGCATTGCTCGGAAGAATTTCGAGTTCTTCGGAGCGCCCCACGTGGCGTTCTTCTCGATGCCGAAAACGTTTGCCTTTTCGCAGGCGGTCGACATGGGCATCTTCTTGCAGACCGTGATGCTCGTGATGGTCGAGAAGGGGCTCGGTTGCATCGCGCAAGGCTCACTTGCCAACTATCCCGACCCGGTGCGCGAGATCGCCGATCTGCCCGAAGACAACGAGATCATGTTCGGCCTCTCCTTCGGCTTCGAAGATCCCGAAGCGCACATCAACACCGTCCGGATGGACCGTGCATCGCTCGACGACTTCGCCACCTTCACGAGCTGAGTGCCGGTGAATTTTCGATTGATGGCGACAGACATCGACGGCACGTTGCTGGGGTCGGACCATGTGGTGACCCAGCGAACCATCGACACGCTCCGAGCCGCTCACGAAGCGGGCGTCGAAGTCGTGGCAGCCACCGGGAGGTCACACTGGAGCGCTGTGCCGCTCATCGAGCCCATCGGGTGTGTCCGCTGGCTGCTCGCGTCCAACGGGGCGACGCTGTTCGACCTCTCAACCGGAAAGATCGTGGCCCAGTCCCTTCTCGATCGGGCAATGGTTCACACGGTGGTGTCGCGATTGAACCAAGAGTTCAGTGGTCTGGGTTACTCGTGGGAGACCTCACAGGGAGTGTTCCAGGATGAGGCCTTTCGGGCGATCAGATCGACGGCGTTCCCTTCACAGAAGATCGCGCGACGCTCCACGGTGGAGTTCGACGCGGGCGCCGACGACCTCGCAAAGATGATGGTGTTGCACCCGACGTTGGGCGACATGGAGTGGCTGGAGGCGTCACGGCCCTGCATTCCGAGCGAACTCAGCTTCGCCACTTCTGGCTTGCGCTTCGTCGAAATCACGTCGACGCTCGCTGACAAGGGCATCGCCCTTGCGGCGTTGTGTGAGCGCCTTGGCATTCGTCAGGAAGACACCGTGACGTTCGGCGACCAGGTGAACGACCTCGGCATGCTCCGGTGGGCCGGCCGCGGGTATGCAATGGCCAACGCGCATGCCGAAGCCGTCGAAGCGGCCTCGCATCGAGCACCACATCACGCAGACGATGGTGTGGCCCAGATCGTCGAAGAGTTGCTGAACAACGAGGAGACGCCATGAGCGCGCAAGAGCCGATCGACCTCTTCACCAACAACCACCGGTGGGGTGACCTCGACGACTGGAATCGTGCCGCTCTTGACCTCCACGCCAAGGGGCCGTTGCATCGAGTGGAAGCCGAGGGCTTCGACCCGTTCTGGGCCGTGATCGATCATGGCGCGGTGTTGGACATCGAACGACAGCCCGATCTGTTCACCAACGGTCCGGAACCAGTGCTGGCCACCCAACATGCGATGGACAGCCGAAGCCTCAGGATCAAGACGCTGATCCACATGGACGCTCCCGAACACGGCGACTACCGGCGGCTCACCAACGACTGGTTCAAGCCAGCGAGCGTGCGCCGATTGAACGACCGCCTGGCTGAACTCAGTCGCCAAGCGCTCGCGACCTTGGAGGCCGCTGATGGCGTCTGCGACTTCGCCACCGAGATCGCGTTGCCCTATCCGCTCCAGGTCATTCTGAACATCCTCGGTCTGCCCGAGTCGGACTATCCCCGAATGCTGCAGCTCACCCAACAGCTCTTCGGCGGAGAAGACCCGGATCTCCAGCGAGAGCCACCCTCACCCGAGGTGATGAATCAGGTCATCGGCGACTTCTTCGCCTACTTCACCGACCTGACGGCCGAGCGACGAGGGCAACCGACCGATGACCTTGCGTCGATCATTGCGAACGGGCAGATCGACGGTGCGGCGATGCCTGATCTCGAGACGCTCGGTTACTACATCATCATCGCAACGGCGGGCCATGACACGACCTCCTCGGCGATGTCTGGCGGGATGCAGGCGCTCATCGACAACCCGGAGCAATTCGAGTTGCTGAAGGCAAAGCCAGAGCTCTTGAACAACGCCGTCGAGGAGATGATTCGCTGGACGGCGCCGGTGCGGCACTTCATGAGAACCGCAACAGCTGACACCGAGATTGCCGGACAGCAGATCAAGAAGGGGGAGTGGCTCTACCTTTCGTACAAGGCAGCGAACCTCGACCCGAAGGTCTTTGATGACCCACTCCGGTTCGACATCGAACGCAGCAATGCTGATCGGAACATCAGTTTCGGGTACGGGATGCATTTCTGTCTCGGGGCGCAACTCGCCCGAAACGAGATTCGAAGTCTCTTCGGCACGCTGGTTCCCCGCATGATGTCGGTCGCTCTGGACGGCACGCCCTCGACGATGAAGACGACGTTCGTCGGCGGCCACAAGACCTTGCCCATCAGATTCGCTCTTTCTGAGCGTTAGCGGCGCCTGCCACCTCGATTCAGTCACCCCCGACAACATGGGGCAAGGCTCGGAAAGGACTCAGAACGTTCTCGGGCGGGTCGTTCCAGTCAGAAACCCGGTGGCAGCCCCGAGCCGCTCGCTTGTGGCGATCACGGCTCGGGTTCTGCACCTTCGGGTGAGTCGGTTCTGCAACCGACTCTGTTGTGCGCGAGGGGGGACTTGAACCCCCACGTCTGTTAAGACACTGGAACCTGAATCCAGCGCGTCTGCCAATTC
>JAULCF011039001.1:0-16269 GCA_032361265.1 Devaleraea mollis
GCTATTCTTGAGTGCTGCGACTTGACCTCTATTGGAAATTTCTTAGTGTACGCAGAAGTATTTAAAAGTTTCCGACAGCTGCTTGCAAAGTTTATTGCCACATGGCTGAACCTGTGCGCCTTGATCACAAAAAACTTCAGGAATTTAATACCAGGGCCGCCACATTACGAATTGACTGAAGGCGATATCGATACGGAAAGCTCTTACGTAAAGCCGAAAGCTGAGCTATATATGACCACTGGCTCTCAGGAATATTGGTTTTTCAGACTTGGGATCTTATTCATCAGCACCTAAGTAAAGTGACAAAAGTTATGGCACAAACTAGAGGAGTGCACCGTGTTTGGTCTCACATACTTAAAAACACCCAAAACTTATCTGACGCCGAAGCTCGTAGAGTACTACGCACATACTATACTAATACAGCGACATTTTTTGATGGGGATTTCAAAAACCCTTTTCCTTACATTGACATTTTTCCAGGCCAGATAATAAATTTAACGAAAACTTACATCCCTAGCCTCGGACTTCACAATAACGCCAAAAATGTCGTCGTGGGTGTACACTGCCACGACCAAAGCAGAATTCCCCGCCTATCGCCACCGTTGAAGAAGCGGCTGAGCTAGACATACACGAGGACGGATATCCCGCCTATGATGTCCTTGTCCGCTTTCACGAACCCCCTGAAAAAATATAGCGACGAGGCATCAACGGGATTAAAGGAGAAGAGTGAAAATAACTGTGCAATCAATACAAAGGTCCTAGCGCTTTAGAAGCTACACTCAATGTTTTTACCCTGCCATGGCTAACAAAACGAAGAAGGTTTGTATTGCGCAGATAGGTATCAGGTTTATGTGCACATCCGACTAAAACTGTTACTGGGTATCAAATCCAAGCAGCTACGTACAATCTATGTGTTGTTGCGTTGCTTATTGATAAGAAGAAGTGGTACGTCCGGGCAAATTTTGCCACTTCGCGTACAAAATCGAGTACTTCCGCGATGCTAAATAAAGTAACGCTCGGCATAATGCAAGCTCAGCCCGCTTTCGCAACTATTGTTGCACATGAGCTGCAGAGGCTCCTTATTTTACGTAACTAGGTACTTAGCCATTCTTTAAGAATAAAAAAGCTAAGGACTCATCGAAGCTTATTATTGGTTTTTGAAATCAGATTAAAGTACTAACATTAAAACATGTCCTTCAACTCTCTTCTCTGACGTCGATGTTGATACCTGAAAGAGAATTACAAGACCCGAAGGGATGTCAGAGGAGGATTCAGGAGAATAACGAATTTAACTTTTTTTAGAGCACGGTTTTTTAATGTTTTGAAGCACCCGTCCTGAGCTGAGCAGTTGCAACTGCTCAACTCAGCACGGTTGAATTGGCCCCGATCGTAACCGATACAAAGGGGAACACTTAAACTCATGTTTGCTGACGCCACAAATTGTCTGGCAGATGGCACAGATGACATCGAACGGACACGAGTTGTTGAAGAGCAGCCTCCTTCGGGAGAAGAAATTCTGCTTTTTGAGGGGTAGGGGCGAGATAAGCAACGCTGCGGCGCAGCCATTCTAGATTTTAATTCGCGTTCTGCACAGGAAAATGCATTTTGCCCACCCTGCATCTTTTTCAATGCAGCCGGCAACGATGGCCGTCACAGCGCCCTTCCGTTTGCCCGCCTGCACCTGTCATCATTTTGCAAATCCTCTACCTCCAAAAGCATCGGGTTTCTTGTACTTGCGCGGCCGCACTTCCCGCCCCCCACTTCGAGTGCTGTTGGATGCTGCCTCGTCGCTTCACGCTGACGTGCCGCGGGAAGGCTGATTGCTTGTCCGTCTCGCCGCTTGTCAAAAAAGATTCAATCGTCGGTATCCAAGATCGACACTACCCCTCTTCCAGAACCAACGCGAGCAGTTGCACGGCACCAATTGACACGCAGCGGCCCGAACTTCCAAGCTAGTTCGTCTCTCGGCGTGATTGTTTCCCGGCGAGCCTGTCCGAGGTGAGTCGCTCTGTCTGCCACCTTCGTCGTCTGTCGCTTTAAAGCGACTGTGGCTGTACACGTCTGCTGCTGGCAAAAACATTTCCATTCGCTTGCCCCCCCCTCTCTCTTTCATTCTGACCCTCGGGCCTCTTTGGCATTATCTGTTGCACGTGAAAGGAGCCACGGACAAACATTGTCCGTTTCTCGACCAATATTTCACAGTGCGCATTTTCAAGCGGATGGAACAAGTATTCGAGCGAAATATCCGAACAAAATGCCAAATTTAACCCGTTCTTGCGCACTGCCTCTGAAATTGCGAGTCTGAAATCAACCCGAGAGCACCTGAAGGAGTTTTCAGGCCGCAAGTTTGACCACGAGGAAACACTCGAGAATCCGTTTCCCCTCTTTGGAACCGCGGTATCGTAAAACTAGAGAAAACGACACTCGCTCGTCTCTCCATTTCACACTCATCATTCATTAAGAAAGTCCCCACAAGTTAAGAATTGGCATGCTAAAAGAAAACTAATAAAGCTCGTGTTCATGCAACAACGCGGTCATTAGGGAGCCACAAATGCTTCCAATTTTACACCGTGGGAAGCGTCGTGTTATCCACCCCCGCCTTCAATGCACGCATAAGACTCCTTGGGAGAAATCATTCCCGTTTCGCGCAAATCAAAAAGGCGTCACGCCAGAGAAGTCCTCATCGGAACACACCGCCTCTGTCTCATCGCCAAGCCCAGAATATAATGACGAATCTATTTCGACAATCCCGCCTCCACGTCAGTCAGCTTTTTCCCACCTCGGGGACGAGAACATAGAGCAAAGCAACACGCCCACGTGCCAGTCCAAATAGCTCTGTCTCCATGGGGTCCACTAACTTTCTAAACTAGTAAACATCAGGCCTGCGCCCACCTCGAGGTCGAGCACTTCAAGCCTGTGCAGCTGCGAGCGCACGAGCTAGTTTAGCTAAAGCCGTCTCCAGGGATTCCACCAAATTGCCGAGAGTAAAACATGGCGCGAGCGCCAGCACGTCCACATCGGTCACGATTTTCTGGTTGAGCCCGTGCGAAAGACGGAATAAACGAGCACGCTTTTGTTCAGTGATGCGGCCTTCTTGAGGAAGCACTGATGCCTGCTTGGACAAGGTGATGGAAATGGTTTCTCCCGCGAGACAGAAAAGGAGGCCGGAAGATGATATCAGAGAACAAGTCGATGAGCTGCTCGCAGTACAGGATACAACTTGCCAACTATCGCTTTCGCTGACGTCGTTTGCCAGAAATGCATCTCACGGCCCTTCTAACCGTGCTCCAGTGAGCAGTTGTGACTGCTAACTGGTGCATAGATGTCACAACAAATGCTTCAATAGACTGCTCAATAGAGGTATTCTCCTGAAACCTATTCTGTCAAAGGATCGATTTTTCTTTCATCTTTTAGATTGCGGTAGCATCGCAGCACAAACATACTATTTACGCCGAATCGTTTTCACCACACTCACTTTTACAGTTACCGTTTAGGGGTGAGTTTAAAAATATCCAAAACCCAACCAAATTTGCGTCCTTGTAGCATCCAGTGCTGGAGGCATTCGGACTTAGCCACATGGTTGATTTGTAGGGAGTTCCACGCACCTTGGCGAAGCTCTAGTAGTCTCACGAGGTTTGCCCAGTTATTCACTTTTTACCGTACCGTATCATACGCCATAATATGGCGTATTGTGATTTGGTAGGGTGAAAGTCAACATACTGTAGAGTCCGTATGCCGGCACACACGGCTCATTGTTTTGACAAGGACAATTGTAGACCGCATAATAGGGAATAGAGAAAGTATGCAAGTAAGTCCACTGTAATAGTGCACTTAAGTATGTAATTACATTCTTACGTGGTCTACAATTGTCACATGCACTGTGGGCAAACTGTACTGTATTATTGGAGCCTGATACTGAAAGAGGTCGCACTATAAAGTGAGCGGCACTGTGGTCTCAAGACTAGATCTAGCGCCGGGTGCGCCATAGTGTTGGTGACCACCGAACATCTTTAGTGTCAGGCTCTAAAAATACAGAGCACCATACATTTCTTTCAATCGATGTTTATCGAACCGTTCTATTTTAAGAACAAGTTAAGGCGCTGCGCGGGGACCCTTCTTGTGGAGACAAAATCGACCGCCGCTGGCGCTAAATTCGTTTAGCTTTCAGTGAAAGTGCACATTTGGTTATAAGACCCCCTCAATGTTTTTAGCATTGATGCTTCGCAGACTAATCTTTTCGATTTGTTCTTCAGATATGGAGCGATCTGATCACCAACAACGAGCTGCGCGCTTATCCTGCCTTCTCCGGCTTGGAGCTTCTCACCCCCGTCATTGAAAAGCTATCGACTGGCGAATTTTTGCAATACCTCGGCCACCTAATTTCCGCCTCAAAGCTCCTCGCACTCGACAAGGGCGACGATAAAATTCGTCCTATTGCCATTGGGATAGTTATGAGCAGAGTGGTTACTAAAGTTTTGATGCCTGCTGTTAACGCCGAGGCCGCCGAATTTTAAGTTCCATCCCAGATGGCCTGTGGAGTTAAGGGTGGACTAGACGCTTCGATGCACGAGATACGGGACGCTATCGAAATGACAGGAGACGACGAAACGTGGGTTTCAGTATCTGTCGACGCTCGCAATACGTTTAACATGATTCTGCGCGCCGCGATTCTTGAAGGCATTTTTCTACACGCCCCGACGCTTGCAAGGTGGATCAACACCCTTTACGCTGAAGGCACGCCGTGCATAAGATTTGGGGACGATTTGCTTCGTAGTCGTGAGGGCACTCAGCCAGGTGACCCGGCAAGCATGCTCATATTCGCCATGGTGATTCAGCCAACCATCAGAAGGATTGATGTTGAGTGCCCTGGACTGCTAGTCAACCGATGGTACGCTGATGATGGAACGCTGTGCGGACCTATTGACGAGGTAAAAAACGCCCTCGATATCATTGCCACTGCGGGAAAAGAAGTGAATTTCATCTTGGAGCCAACCAAGACGAAGGTGGTCTGGCCCTCGATGAATCCTGACAATTTAATAGAAATTACCGATGTCTACCCTCTGATATTGCTTTCTGCAAGTGCGGGAATGAAGTTGCTTGGGGCCCCGTTAGGGTCAAAACCCCATATTGAAACCTTTTTCCTCAAAACATATTGCGAAAGTTGCTTCGATTCTATCGCTGATCGAAACTGTGCAAGACTCTCGCATCGCATACCACCTGCAAAGAGTTAAGGCGTCCGTCTGCCAGGTGAACAATCTTATGCGCCAGCTGCCACCCGATGCCGACGTCCTGCGACTGTGGCGCGATTATGACAATCGGAAATATCTGTTTTTTGAAAAGATGTCTGATGTCCCTAACCAACCCGCTATCCGTGAGCAGGCGAGCTTACCCATTGCACTCGCTGGAATTGGCCTGTTATCAGCTGAAGCTTTGGCACCGAGCGCCTAGATGGGAAGCCTCATCAATACTGCGGCTTTGCGAGCTGATGGCAGGGCTAAATCGCCCTGAAGCAAAATATCCTGGATGGAGCAGAGCCTATTCTCCTTTCCCTATCCCCAGATCTCGAAGTTCTCCCGGATAACGACCCTTCACAACCTCCTCTCTGGGAGAATCGCCTGAATCATCACAGAATGAACTCGGCCAGGCCTTTTTCCGCAACAGAGCTGCTGTGGGGGCGGGAGACGCCGAATGGGCTAAAACGAAAGACCTCCGCAATGACGTCATAGACTGGAACCTAGTGCGCCTGCGGCGTAGAATTCTGGCCCTGCGTCATCCTGGGGCCAATGCCTTCCTCCTTTGCAAGCCGAATGATGCCCTCTTCTGCTCCCGGGAATTGTGGAGCGTATTGATGAAACTATATTTAAGGTGTGCCGTTTATGACGAATCCAAAGACGGGGACCTCCTCGTCTGTGGAAACTGTGTGAGGAAAGTACTTGATCGATTGTGAATTCATGCTATAACCGGCTGCTCTTCAGGCTGGGGCCGCGTCGCAAGGCATGATCTTGTGGCCAAGACCACTCAGAAAAATGGAATTGAACACGCGGGGCTGGCGTGCGAGGGAAAATACTTTAAAGGTGAAGCTTAAAAGCTCCTTTTCTGCACTAGCGCTCGGCCGGATGACGTTTTATTCTACCCTCCTGCCGTCATCTCTGGTAAGTTACTGGGGAAGCCGACTGCAGTGGACTTTATGGTAATTGGTTCTTTTTGCCTTACTGACAGCCATGGCCTAGTGCTGACCAAGAAAGCAGCTTCGAGAAGCAACGCCATGGTCCTTGCTTTAGAAAAGAATAAGTGGTCGGACTTCCGCACCAAAGTCCGGGTCGCCTGGCTTGAAGATTTCCCGGAATCCCCCTTTCCTGACGAGATACCCGAGCTTGGGTTTAACTTTTTACCCATGCTATTCGATACATATGGCGTCTGCTCGGAGACTGCCTAAGCTGAGCTCGAAAGATATTCGCGGCGGGATGCCAAGACTCACGGGACGTCTACTAAGAGATTCTACAATAGATTGTACTCTATAATTAGTAACTGTATCTGGAGCGCAAATGCGCAGTGCGTTATTTTGCTTCAGCCCTGAAGTACTATGACTTGAAAGCGTAGCTCTGACTGGCAATACTTATCCCAAAATAAAGATTCGTAGTATATGTAATGTACATGTACTGTGCATGTACTGTACATGTACTGTACATGAACTGTACATATAATTCTACTATGTCCTAAACGTTACTGGCAAACATCACAACTGTACTTCGTTCTGGCCCGTTCATAGTAGCCACTTTGATACCCCAGATAGCACGCTTCAACTTCCATTTGATACAGCGTGGCTTTCTATGTTTAGCCAAGAGTCGTGCTTTCAAACTTTGGTTTTTCGTTTTCGGAATTTTTAACTTTTCGGTTTTTCAATCATTGAAAATATTTCATTTTTAAATCCTTTCGACAACTTTGTTTCACAGAATACCCTATCCCAAACAGCTAATTTAAAGTACAAGGTACATGGACACACAATCCACTAAGACATCGCGCAACTCCTCCCGAGGTCCTTTCGCTTCGCGCCTGTTTGGCCTTTTCGCGTACGACCAAAGCTGTTTCTGAGCGCGCAGGCGCGAAGGTCCCTCAGCGGTACGCGAGACGACGTAGCTACGCCACCGCCAAAGGTCGCGCCAAGCAAATCGCAAATGAGCTAATGCGAAGTAGGTAGACAGTTAGTGCGCAGAGCGTTTCAAAGAGTGGGAGGAAAGGCACTTCAAAGAAGGAGGAGAAAGATAGCGCATAGGCGGTGTCAGTGCATTTGAGAGAAGGCCGATGGTTAGCATTTCTTAATTAATTGACTTTGAATAATTCTACGATGGATGTGCAGGGAAGAACACCACTGCTCCGCATGACGATCTTATACTGTAGGCTTGGATATAGCCTGAGTATACTCAGCGAAGCTGTAAAATTGTATCTTTTATGAAGCCAAAACGTTCTGCCGCGAGACGAAAACTTTCTGCCGCGAGACATGCAGACGAAAGTATCATCGCGCGCCTGAGAGTATGAAACGTTGCCGAGCGGACGGACTGTCACAGTCGGAACAAGAATATGATGCCTTCCTCGTGTAAGGTTCAGGATTTATTCGCGACATGAAATGCCACCACAAGTAAGACGGCTCAACCTCACAAGTGAACAAGAGTTCGATTTTTAAAAGGGTTCGTTTGCTGGGCCCATCATCTCATACTGTAAAGTTTCGCTCCCTGCCGAGCATACAGTATTTTTCTGTGAGTTCGCTACGCCAACAGAATTTGCCACAATCGCGCCAGAATGGTGCCCTTTTCAGATTACCAGCCGAACTCGAGCCAGATAAGAGCCAGATTCAGACAAGTTCCTGTGCATAATTTCTACCGTGGGAAATTTCTAGATCTTCCTGCTTTCCATTCTAGTAGCATAGAAAAAGGAATCCCTGGTTGGTTCTTATCCTCATAGAGCCGGTTCGACGCCTTCTATCGGCTTAAGGCCCTCATCCGGCAAAAGGCAGAATAACAAAATGGTTCATGTACTGCCTTACTCGATGTGGCACGCGACACACACTGCTGCTGTGATTTGGTTTGCATACTTTCAATTGTTGTATTATGTGGTATATCACAAGGTGTATATCGCATGCGATCACGAATGATAAGCAATATTATAGCTTAACGAGTGTTAACACACAAAAGCCTCAAGTGGCGAAATACTGAAGTAAAACTGAAAGAGATGTAATAGGACACTAACTAACAAAAGAAGCAATAATGCGAAGTATATTTCGCCCACATTGCTATAGCTATATTATCGCTTATCAAGCGTTATGTACCGCAGCACTAAAAGTAATACAGAACCAAGTCACAGCAAGATATTCCAGCGTACTTCAATTAATATGAAGTCAAGCATGCGCACGAGTTTCAAGATCACGAATAGTTATTGCAAGCTGCGGTAGCACGAAAAAAACAAGAAACGCTCTCTAACGGCGGGCACCCTAAAAGTATCACGAAAAGGCGATATCGCTATATCGCCAATATCGATATAATGGTGACGCAATGCCACGGAGAACGCCCTAAATACGGTACGAAATTGCATTCCCGCGGCTAATTCAAAACTTTAGGTGCATCGGCGCAGAGCTGTTGCGTGCATAGTAGATCCGCTGACTCGGGAGTACCCGAAGAATTTGTTCTACAATAGAAAGCACAACTAGTGTTGTAGAGTGTACAAAATATTCATGCTGAGTCGGGAGTACACGATAAACGTTTACTGCATGATTGCATGTACAAGGCAGCGCTTCTGCGTAAAAAGCAACTCCGCTTAGTCGGGAGTGCCCGACGGTGGGTGCTCACTGACTCAGCGGAGTTATACCTGCTACACCAACGCTGCGCATTAGAACCGTTGAGAAGCTCAACGTGGACCATACTATAGGCAGAGATGCTGCGTGCAAATCGTACTTTGCACGCAGCAGCTGAAGTAATTTACGATAACTTCGCCATTTGAGGCTTTGATGTGTAAACAAATGTTAAGCTTAAGTAAACTAAAGTAATATACTTACCGCCAGAGCTGGTGAGTGCAAAAACACTATGCACCCTGCAGTTCTGCTGTACAGCAGAACTGCAACTGCGAGCTCTCGACGGCTACTGCACTATTACCAAAGTCAATCTCAGATAAGAGCGTACTTTTTATATGGCATTGATGACAGTAATACCCAACAGATTTAATAAATTTTCAGATATTGTCATTTGCTTACAGTACACTCTTATCTGAGATGTACTTTAGTAGTGCTAGTATGTCATACTTTCTCTTCGACACTATAATCATAGTGTAAGTACTGTGGGTAATGTTCGAGGTAGAGCGAATTATATACCAACAGTACCTCTGGTTTTAATAAATTAGACAGTACATAAGGAATACTATACAGACCCTCAATAAGAATAAAACCATCGGGTCATTCACTCTCACAGGTTATAAGCCAGGTGCTCACAGAGCGCCATACCAAGCTAACAATTAACAAAAAGAAACAAATATTATGTTTACTACTCCGGCATACCCCGTCAACAGTCGTTCTATGGCCGAGACCAGCGCAGAAATCAAGGCACGAGTAGATGCTACGGGACAAGCCAAGAAAGAGAATCTCATATGGTTCTCCAACTTCAAGGACGTGCCAACACTGCATAACCGCCTGACAAACTTAAGCACCTGGAAAATGGCCATTAAGAACGTATGAGACAAAGATAACTGCCTATCAACTCTGGAATCTGAAGCTAGGCAAATTAACGAACTAGAACTTAACAACTATAAGAATGTCAATTTACTGATGTCACACTCCATCAGCGACAACGTTAAGGTTAAGGTAGTCAAAAAAACAGCATATGAAACATTTTCAGCTTTAGACAGCATCAGGCCAAAACCCAACGAGCAAAGAGTCGCCATATTAGAACAAGTTTCTAAAATTGACACAAATAACGTCAGGGAATATGTTCGCCAGGTGCAAACTATTCAAACTCAGCTTATCAGAATCGACCCCGAACGAACACATCATAAACCGAAAGCCCCAGCACACATGAAAAGCCTTCTCGACAACCTATCGGACGAGCAGAAAACCATAATTTCTTTTCTGCGCGTCGAGAAATGGAGGTCACGCGATCAAGCTAATGATCGCGAAGATTTTTTACTCGGCGATCAACTAAGTGACATACTGGGATCAAGCGATAACACTTTCGCAAATGCAGCTATAAGCAGGGGCAATCACGGCTAAAATCAGCCAACTACAAGGAATCCCTGCGGAATACGACATATGTTCATTACATCGCATGAATATGAAGATTGTCATTCGACTCCCAAGAATGCTCACAAGCCAGACGCTAAACGTATCTGGCGAAAAAGAAACTGGCTGCTGACAAAAAGGGTCAGTGTTCAATCTTGAGTAGGGACTAAATCACGAAACTCAAGGCACAGGTAGAAGCACAACAAGCTTTACTCGAAGTCAAGGCAAACAAGGGCAACATTCAAGACAACCGAAAAGCTAATACAGCAAATACGATAATATAGATGCAAAAGAAGAGACCCTAGAGGATTTCCTCCAGTTAACTAGTTATATCTCTACATGCACCATCAGTAAACGAGGGTGCCCAAGTTCACGACTCCTTTACCATTGCCACCGCCACCGCATCACAGCTACAAAACGCAATATTAGATTCTGGGACTAGCATGACCTTCGTCATAAACTGATCAGATCTCACTAATCCAACTTAGCACACAACAACAATTAATACAGCAAATGGGAAAGTTTGTTTTACAGAAGACATGGGAAAGTACAAAGTAACTAACGAAAAAACACCTATATACGTCACGGCCTTGTCGGTCCCTTCGTTCACACAAAACTTAATAAGTGTGGGGCAGTTAGCAAGCAATCATTACTTCGTGTTCATCAAAAATATGTGCTACTTACAGGGGCCCAACCCCAACCCCTTTGATGCTTATGTGATTGCTTTTCGAGATAACGATTACTTGTACAGAACATACAAGAAACTTGAAGAAGACGGCAACCCTTGGATAACTGTAAAAAGAAAACAAAAAACAGAACGTCAGGCGGCGCCAGCTCTATCCGCAACTGTGGCAGATGCGTCACTGCACCAGACCACGAATCATCGCTCACAGGAAGCGCTTGAGCACATTCAGAAAAAATACCCCCAAGGTATGAGGTACATAATCAAGAAAGGAAAAATACTGAATCTTGCGTCCTATGCATAACTGGAAAAGTAAAAAGATCGGAATTCAAGCAACTAAGCCCCAATATATACGCGCCTCTATTGATATTGTACTTTTTCCGAAGAGTTGCATCAAGATGGGGACCCCAATTCCCATGGTGTGATCGTCTTTAGCAAACGTCGAAAGTTTTATAATTCTTCTTGTTTTGACTTCTTGCTAAATAAGACGCACTTTCCACAGATATAACTGGGCCACTCTCGAAAGCCGTCATCTATGGAAAAACGTATCTGCAAATGATTGTAGATGCTGAAACGGGATGGAAATTTGGTCACCCGATGAAAATAAACGGTGAAGCAACAGCGGTCATCCATAAGGCACTAGCAAAACTGCAGCTTGCATGTTCGCCTCCTGTCAAGCGGCTGCACAGCGACGGGGCATATGCGTAGTACTGTGGAAAACTCAAAGAGTTTCTAAACAAACAAGTCATCATAAAGTCAACAACTGCACCTAAGACCTCATCGTAAACGCCGTGGTAGAACGCAGGCTGGGCATCATCTTCGGTTCTGCTCGTGCAGCGTTGGCAGATGCTCCGCCCCCTCGCAATAGGGCTAGCTTCTTTTCATTCGCTGCTCTCGGCGCTATAGAAAAAAGCAACTTTCTCACTTTCCGTAGGGACGGCAGCGAATAGCAAATAGCATCACTTCACACACAAATGCAGAATCATGGACATAAAACAGACGAAAATGAAGAAACAGAAACCTTCTTACCCTTCTGACAAAAGGGCGGGCTAGTCAACACTGAAGAACACAAGAAGAATATAGAACCACGAGCAAATCACGCACATAACCTCAGGTGCGTGGGAAAGGCAAACTATTAAGTATGTAGGACAGACACAAAACAACAGTTAGAACAAACGAATTTGTATTAGCACCACAAGCAACAGAAATGAACAATGAAAAAGAAAATTAAACCGACAAAAGACCCAGCTGTCCAGAATAGCTCCGCCAACATCAGCAGCACCAAACGCAATAGCCAGAAACCTGAAGAAACTTAAACATCAGGTTTATGGCTTGTGCGTCTGATACTATTGATGATGGCGGAGCTATTATCGACAGCTGTGGCCGTTTGTCGGCTTGTTTTTATTTTTCATTGTTCATTTCTGTTACTTGTGATGCTAATACAACTTCGTTCGAAGAACGCACAGGACCATCAGCTTTGTACAAAACGACAGAGACTACTGCGCAAGCAGGAGAATCACAAACAAGCCCACTTGAGGTACATGTAGCAACATCTTACGCCCCAAGAACCACTATACGCAAGCGGGCGTTGGGGAACAGTCATTGTTTTCCTGATATAACTGGATCCAGTTATATAACTGGCCTCGAGGCAACATAGAAAAAGACATGAAAAAAGAAAGATGTGTCAATATGGCAATCGCATGCGCAGAAAAGCTCTTAGAAACACCAAAAATAATGATCAAACGCAACTTCGGAAGAGGCGTTAACACGCACAGACGAACTCGATTGGGCCAAAGCGTGGGATGATGAAATCACAAAACATGACACTGATCTCAATACGTGGACTTACGAGGATCAGCTGCCCTCAGACAGACCCATACCATACGTAATGACCTTCAAAGCAAAGACCAATATGTAAGGGGGTCTAGAAATGGACAAAGTAAGATGCGCCGTAAGAGGTGATCGTATTAGACCGGGCATCGATTTCGATGAAACTCGAACGGCTTCCCATATGAAATCACAGGCCAGGCGAAGATTACTCATAGCAGCTTGCGTAGCCGAAGGACATATCCTACAACCTTGGGATGTACCAGGAGCCTTTCTACGAGCACCCAACAACCCTAATCTACGAGTGGTAATGAAATAGACACCACTATCAGACGGAACGCAAAAAGTCCGAGGATGTTTTTGTGTTTTACAAAGAGCAATGCCAGGAGACAAATCAGAAAATCAAGCATGGGACACGTGGCGAGATCACTGGCTAAATAACTGGGGCCGAAGGAAAGTATTGGTAGAACCAAGTATGTTTCATACTATGGCAGCCAATGGAATCGCACGAATGGAGGCTGATAACGATGACTTCCTAGTCATCGCACCAACTTTGAAAGATCTCGACAATATGGCAAAACCGCTAGAAGACGCGTGGCAAATCAAAAGACAAACCCTAATTGCGGGAGAATCAATCGAAAAGGTTGGAAAAAATGAAAGGGAACCCCCCGATTATTTTCAACACGTCGGATTAAAAATAAAGAGATTAACGACAGGTGAATCAAGATCAGCAATCAAAACATAATCACGAAAATTCTAAAAGAAAAAGGACTAGATGTCAGTAATTCGACAAGCATACTTTACGTAATTAACGCTGACCTTACAAAACGAAAATAGCACGAACCGGCAGTATACACAAAGCAGTACATGAAAGATGTCGGTTCGCTAAGATTTATTGCTGACACAACATACCCCGGTATATCATACATTGTGGGGGTTTTGGGAAAATATTTACAAGATCCTTTCCAACGTCACGTGGACGCTCTGAAACCAATCTATCGATACATATCATCGCGAATCAACGACGGTCCAATATATGAAAATAATTGTCCACTTGATCTTGTGGCTTACACAGACAGCGACTATGCCGCAGATCGAAGAAGATCAGAATCGGGATGCATAGTCAAAGCCAATAGAATGCTCATATTGTTGATATCAAGTCTTCAATACACAGTATCACACAGCAGCACTGCAGCAGAGTACATCAGCACCGACACTGGTGCTAGAACAATAACGTGGCTATCGTCACTGGCAACGGAATTAAAAATTCCGATGAAGAAAAAGGCTAGTCTAAGAATAGGCAATAACCCTTCCTCAGAATACTACAACGGAGAAATAGTCAGCAACAGCAACAATGATCTACACTTGCTGGTAGACACCAAGGGAGGCTTTGCTATAGCACATAGCTATGGGTCGTCAAAGAGGACCAATATTTGTACGTTAGGCATCACTACATACAACAACAAATCAACGAAGGGGTCATAAGTATGGCACTGGTACCGTCTATAGTCGGTACCAGTTGTACCGACGATACCAGTAGTACTTGATGTATGGGACACGTGTACCCACGTCAACTCACGTGGGGGTGTGACATAATCATATCACGGCCAGGAGAACGAATAAAACGTTTAGTACGTGTGTCATTCACCGCCGCCATTAAGCGGGTGTATCATACAACGAAGATTTACACTCCACGTAATTAAACACACAGGGCGGAAAACGCCTCCCTGGCCACCGAGGGCACGCAAAACTGCTCCCCTTCCTCGGTGTGCCACTTCCTCTTGCCGTCGCTACGCTACCGCTCCCTCTGTTTCTTTCGCTTCGTTTCCAACACGCTGCGCCTACACTCCACGCTCCCGCGCCGCGCGCCTACACTCCACAGCGAGAACGCGCCGCCACCGCAGCCACAGAGCTTAGCCACAGAGCTACCGACGGTAGCCCTTCAGCCACAGTGCTTCAGCCGCAGTGCTGCTTGGGTGAGGAACACAGTCGACCTCCCTCCTTTTCTCTGCTCTGGACGGTGCAGAGCAATTCGAATTGACTAGTCTCATCTGAACTGTCAAGACAGAGCAAATGACGGGAAAGGGGAACAACCCACCCAGAGGCGACAACAAGTCACCCCGCAACCCGCGAACGCCCGCGGCTAGTCCGCCACGCGACCATGGGGGCACACCTGCCCCACCCCCTACAGGCCGGTATAAAAACACCTACAGTGGCGGGACCGGACCCGGACCCGCCCAACCTCAGAGGCTAACTGTCGATGACGAGGGGGGCGGCCGACCGAATCCACGGCGCCGCCGAAAGAATCACCGACTTCAACAAGAAGCCGGCGAGCGGGATCGAGACAAGCCGTACGGCGATGATCCCGCTGGCGCCCAAGCGATGTCAGACTGCCTAGTCTTGCCGCTGGTCCCGGAATCACCACCGTCAGACAATGACGACGACGACGACGAAGACGACGAGCCCACAAGCGGGAGCAATAGAAGAGGAGCCGGAGTAACATCGGCCGCCGCTGTGCCGCCCGTTGGGTCGTCAAGCCTCCCCAACTCTCGGCCACAGCGCCCTAGTCTGCCAAAGAACCTCAGCGGCAAGCAATTGAGGAAGAAGAAGATATTCAGCCCGCCGCAAACGATAGCGGAGTAGCTAAAAAAGGTGTCGTCAACGCAACAAATGTTGGCGATGACAGGGGTAGCGCTGCGCCTCTGCCCGGCGAAACGTTAAGTACCGAGGCGGAGGTAAAGCCCGTCGAGGAGGAGGGGCTTCCGGCAAATGATTGCGCCCATGCCGAACCTCCTGCTGAAGGGCTCGTCACCAACGAAGAGTCTCCCGACCGCAAATTTGCGCGGGCCACCAGACCGGTCACTCCGCGTAAGGAGTTCGAACGCAAGCAACAAGCTAGCAACGCCCAGCCCTACGCCCGTGCGCAGTCGGACCCCACCAACGAAAATTTTGATGGTGGACATCGACGGGCAAAGCCCTCAGCGCACAGACGCAGTTGATGAGGATCGCCAGTGCTCCCCACAGCCGGGCGAAGATGGTGATAAACGGTCGCCTGGAGAGGTGGCGTTACTAACGGAGAGGCGGAAGGCTAAGCGCAAGAACACCTCACAGAAGGAGATGCCACGCCAAACACCGCGTTTCCGTTCCATGCCCGACCCTAGTGCACGACAACCCTCGCGCTCTCGCACAATCACGCCACAGTCGCGCCCTACCACGCCACAGCGCCCCCACAACAGATGGGTCACGAGGATAACATCGCGACCTACGAGAGCCAAAGGCGAGGAAGCCAAGGCTACTCAGGGCGACGCGAGGGCTACGGATACGGTTACGGCTACGGCCAACAACAGGATGGCTAGCAACCAAATCCACAGGGATATAGCCAACCACCGTTTCAGCCGCTACGTGGCTACGACGACCATCAGGCACAGCCATTTGCGCGTTACGGTGACTGCGTTACCGTTACGCGCAAAGGGCTGTACCTGATGGTCGTCGTAGCCACGTA
>JAULCF011040112.1:0-11458 GCA_032361265.1 Devaleraea mollis
TTCACAGGAATTGGGACCGCTTATTCTTTTACAATTACACCACAAACAAATGGAACAGTAACGGTAAATCTTCCTGCGGATCAAGCAGAAGACTTCGCTGGTAATGGAAATATTATCTCTAATACTTTAAATATAGAATACAACGAACCTGTCGAAGAAGAATGTACTAATCCAACTAATATTGCATTGAACAAATCAACAAATCATTCGAGTGACTATAATGGTGGTGCAGAATCAGATTTAGCCGTTGATGGAAATACGAACGGTAATTGGTATTCTACTTATTCTGTATCGAGTACAAGTTGGCAATCACAACCTTATTGGGAAGTAGACCTTGGCGTTGTTTCTGATATCGTAAGTATCAATCTTTGGAATAGAACGGATTGTTGTATGGATTTCTTAAGCAATTATTATATCCTGGTGTCAGAGAATCCTTTTGTAAGTGATAATTTAGACGAGGTTTTAAATCAATCTGGAGTTTCTAATTATTTCCAATCAGAAATAGCAGGTAGTCCAACGGCTGTTGATCTTAATCTTAATGGTCGATATGTCAGAATACAAAAAAATGGTGCTGGTTTTATACAACTTGCAGAGGTAGAAGTGCTAGGTTGTGAAGATGGCAATAATCCTGGAGATACAACACCTCCAAATGTTAATCTAAGTACAGCAAGTAATGATGTGACGGGACCATTTACAGTAGCTGTTGCATTCAATGAATCAGTGAATCAATTAAGCCTTGGAGATTTTACTCTTACAAATGGAACCGCATCTGATTTTTCAGGATCAGGAGCGAATTATTCATTTACCATTAGTCCAATCGTTGAAGGAGATGTAATTGTACAATTACCTACTGATCAAGCTCAAGATGCGGCCGGTAATGGAAATACAGTTTCTAATATTATAAACATAAACTATACAGAACCAATAAGTGGAGGCAGTTGTACTGGCATTTCAAATCTAGCTTTAAATCAACCTGCTACTCAGTCTAGTTTGTATGGAGGAGGAAACTCTGGAGCAGATCCAGAATTAGCAGTTGATGGAAATAGTAGCGGAGTATGGTTTAATGACTTTACCGTATCCAGTACTGGGTGGGATATTCAACCTTGGTGGGAAGTAGACCTTGGAGCTATTCATAACATTGAAACCGTAAACATATTTAATAGAACGGATTGTTGTTCTCAATTTTTGAATGACTATTATGTATTAGTTTCTGATGTACCTTTTGTCTCTGGCAACCTTAATGAAGTACTTGCTCAGCCTGGCGTTTACAATATCCATGAAACAACTGTTGCGGGCTCTCCTACCGCATTGTCGACTTCGAATTTGACTGGACGTTATGTTAGAATTCAAAGTAACCTTGCAGGTTTTATAGCTTTAGGTGAAGTGGAAGTGATGGGTTGTACTATTGACAATGCAGGTGAAGAAAATGGAAATGCATTTGTAGTTGTAGATAATAAAAGAGGAATTGACGCAACACTTTATCCGAATCCAGCTAACCAATTTATCATTGTAAACTACGATACTAAACTTGATGGGAAGCTAAAATACTTCATTGCAAATAATCAAGGGGTGATATTCCAACAGGAAGAGTTAGATGTTGAAAAAGGTGAAGGTGAAATCATAGCTACGGTCAGACAATGGCCTGCTGGCTACTATATAGTCTATCTCCAGATGGAAGGGTATCGTTATAAGCAGATTCCTTTTGTTAAGATTAGAGATTAAGGATCTATCTAAAAGCTTGTTTTGGATTTGCTAAATTTTCTCTAACCTGGGAAAGTTTAGCAAATCTTATCAAAATACTCCTTGAATGGCTTAAAAACGTATAATGTAAAAATAATCAGACAAAATTCTCCTATTAACAGGCAAAACCCTAGCTGTATTCCTAGTCTCAGCTAAACAAAATGTTAAATGTTAAAATTTTTTCCAATTTTTTTGAATATATCTCTTTTCCAATTGTAACTTTGCTGTTATTCAAAATAATAAACCAAAAAACACACTTCTTCTTAATTTTGAATATCCTATTTGATTTTTTAATATTCCTGTAGAACATACTTCGCATTCATAAAAACAATATACTGCCATACCTTGGTGTGTACATAAAGAACTACTAAATGTCATGTTCACTCACATTGACATTGATAAAGATATTTTTTAACCCTTATAAACAATTAAACACATGTTTAAAAAAATTTTACTCCCTTTATTTATTCTTTTATCCCTATCGTTTTATTCTTTTGGTCAATGCCCTGACGCTATTACAGGTATCGCAGATGTCGTTGATAATGGTGATGGTACTTGTACCTTTACTGTAGATGTAGATATTACATCAAATGGTAACTCTAGTGCAGAAATTTGGCTTGAAGTCGATGACAATGGTACTATAACCGAATACGACAATGATGGAGTTTGTGATGCTACTAGTTTGTCTGGTACTCAGAGTTTTTCTTATGGTCCTTTTACAATTCCTTGTTCGGCTACAATAACCGCTAGATTTCTTGGACACTCTAGTCCTTCTTGTGGAGGAAGTACTTGCGCTGGTGAGGTTAACTTAGTTACCATTTTACCAGTTGACCTTATTTCTTTCAATGCAAAACATTCAGATAATGAAGTGCACCTGTCTTGGAGTACTGCTTCTGAAGTGCATAACAAGAATTATGAAGTTCAGCATAGTCTTGACGGAATTGAGTTCAAAGCAATTGGTATGGTAAACGGAATGGGAACTGCTGACTTACAAAATGATTATGAGTTCTTGCATAGAACGCCTTCAAAAGGTGCAAACTATTACCGATTAAAACAGGTCGATTTAGATGGACTATTTGAGATATTTAATACGGTTGTTGTTAATATCAAATCTT
The DNA here is from genome assembly GCA_032361265.1 of Devaleraea mollis. NCBI lineage: Eukaryota > Rhodophyta > Florideophyceae > Palmariales > Palmariaceae > Devaleraea > Devaleraea mollis. Next base: position 2,856 of record JAULCF011040112.1, read on the forward strand.
CAGATGAAATCTTCAATGTATATCCGACTATGGCTAGTGAAATACTTATCATAGAGGCTTCTGCTTCTACAAAAAAAGATAGAACTATTCAGATTTTCAATAGTTCTGGAGCTATAGTAGATACTAAAATATTAGCTATCGGTGAGCAAAAAATAGAATTCAATGTAGCTGATTTTCCAGCAGGACTTTACTTTACTCGAATAGGAAAAAGTAATACCTCTGAGACAATGAAGCGATTTGTAAAATTAAAAAATTAGAAAAAAATAAGTAAGTATTGATCAAGAGCTTATTTGAATTTTATTCTTCAGGCTCGAATCTCAATTTTTTACTTTCCTCATTTTGCTCCAAGTTTACTATCCTTTTATCCATCGGAGAAGGTTAGAAAACTTGGAGCTTTTATTTTATATTCCAATCTTTTTATCAACTACCTTGTTTCACTTTCATTTTATCTTTTTGGGTCAGTTTACATCTATCAAAAATACATTCCAGTCTAAAACATCAACAGAATAAGCTATTTTTATTTTATTTTAAAAGCCTGTTCAATCTTTATTTTTGATGGCGAAAAAATTCAATTCAAGGTTCTGAAGAAATGTTTTTACTTTTTTCATAGCCTTAGTTATTGGAATATAAAAATGCGGATTCAGATTCTTAAACCATGATTTTTCCTTTGAAAGGATATAGTTTAAACAGATTCTAAGAGAAAGATAATATCTTTAAAAGGGGATTAATCGCCTTCTATTAAAAACTGAAAGTAAATATGATAGACTATTTTGTAAGGCTGAAAACTAAAAAGCATATTCCAGGAAAAGAACTCCACTTGGTTGGAAATAATAATTGGACTTATGTAAAACTCGTTAATGGTCTTATCCTTTCAATTTCTATTCTAGTTGGCATTCTTATATTCATTTACAGAGATAGACTCAACGACATGGTAAGTAGTTTTAGCCTCATCGCAATGTTAAGTCTTTTTATATTCACATTTGAAAAAATAGTAGATCGAAAACAAAAAAAATTCTTACTTAAATACTTAATTTTTAATGAAAAAGGAATTCAATATCTTATTGAAAATAAAAATCAAAGAGAGAAAACGGTTCCAATTGAAGATATAAAAAGACTAAGAGTCATTTTATTAAACCATCATGAACGCTACCCTCTCATCCGAATTCATTTAAACGAAAAAAGCGATCCTCTTTTTGAGTTTAATTACATCTATGAAAATCTTTCAAATCAAGAAGCAGCGATTACTGAACTTTTTGATCTAATAAACTTAAAGTTGAAAACCGACTACCAATATTCTTATTTTTGGAAACTATTAGAGTACACAAAAGAAGACCTCCTCAATCAAGCACAAGAAATTAAATATCATAATTTTTTTAAAAAAGAAAATAACGATAGCCTTCGATTTACGAATAAAAACGACCATCAATATTATACAAGTCTTGACTTTAGGTCTGGTAAATTGTTTGCACAAACCAATCTATTCTATACCTTTGATATTGACCTTGATAAAGTTCTTACATTCGGTAAGTCTATTAAGGTTCATAAAGAATCATCAGAGTCTGAAGAAAAGATCATTAATATCATTTGGCTTGAAGATAAAAACAAGGTCCGCAATGAAATCCTAAAAAGTAGTTTATCTCTAAAGGACAAGCCTTCTGAAATTTTCGAATACGAATGTGCACAGGAATTAGATAGCATCGTCTCCAGACTAAATAAAATCATAAAATAACTAATCAACAACAATACTCATGATTGTCAAACTCGCCGAAGGAAATCTAAAAACTAAATTTGGTACTTTCAATGAAGCATTATTTTATGATGGTCAAAAAGAATCCATCGCTTTATACATGGGCGACTTAATGGATGGAAAAGAAATACTGTGTAGGGTGCATTCCTCTTGTATCTTTGGGCATTACTTTAATAGTATAGAATGCGATTGCCAAGAACAGTTAGACATCTCTCAGCAACTTATCCAAAAACAAGGAAAGGGCATTATCATTTTATTGGATCAAGAAGGAAAGGGAAATGGTCACTTTGCATTATTAAACAGTGTCAAATACAAACGTCAAGGTGTCAATCAAGCCGATGCTTATAAAGCTGCGGGTTTTAAAAAAGAGGCAAGAGATTTTAGCGCAGCAGGAAAAATCCTTAAATCACTAGGTGTACAGTCTATCGTCATGCTGACCAATAATCCGAAAAAAGTGAGTACAATTCAAGACCAAGGAATAGAGGTTGTTCGAACAAAAGAAGTTGTTTTGTAGTTGGAGTGTGAAAAGACTTCTAATAAAAAGAAAAGTACTTAAGTCTTAAGCCTAAAAAATGAAAGAAAGATTAAGTTAGTTTTTCAAGATTCTAAGTACCTTTGCCGCCTGAATACATAACGAGGCTAAATGACAACCTCGTATTTGTTGACTTGACTACTCGTTAATATGGTATCAGTGATTACTTTTTCAATAAAAACACTAAATAATTTCTTCGGTCTATGAAAATAGTGATTGCAGGAGCAGGTGCTGTAGGGTTCCATTTGGCCGAACTCTTATCGAAAGAAAATCAAGATATTACCTTGATAGATATTAATGATGATGTCCTAGCTCAAGCTAATAATCAATTAGATGTGCTAACGATTCAAGGGGATGCAACCTCTCTAGAAACCCTTGAGCAGCTAAATTTAAAAAAGACCAATTTATTTATTTCCGTAACAACCTCTGAAGGAACAAATCTTTTATCCGCAATACTTGCAAAACAATTAGGTGCTAAAAACACTATTGCTCGTATTTCCAATGTAGACCACCTCAAAGAATCCAATAAAGAGCGTTTCAAACAACTAGGAGTTGATGTATTGATTTCTCCTCAAAAGCTAGCTGCTTCCGAGATAAAACGTCTTTTAAAAAGAGCCTCTTTTACTGATCTTTTCAACTTCGAAAAAGGAAAAATATCCATTGTAGGATTTACTCTGGATAATCATTGCCCACTTATTAATCTTTCAATAAAAGAAGTAGTAAAGATCGCTAAGGACTTTACATTCAGAGGGATTGCATTATTGAGAGGACATGATACTATTATTCCAACAGAAGATACGGTTCTTCTTAAAGGAGATCATCTATATATTTCTACCAATATCCAATCATTGGAAACAGCCATGAAATTTGTTGGCAAACAACTCAAGCCAATCAAAAACGTAATGATTATTGGTAGTACCGCTTTAGCTTTGAGAACGGCTCAAGATCTTGAAGACACCTACGATGTTACCATTGTTTTAAAAAGTGAAGAAAGAGGGAAAGAGTTTGTAAAAGCCTTAAACAATAGTTTAATCATCCATGCTGACCCTAGTGATATTCAAACGCTAAAAGAGGAAAACTTGGAACAGATGGATGCATTCATTGCACTTACTCCAAATTCAGAAAGTAATATTATTACCAGTCTTATGGCAGAGGAACTAGGGGTTTACAAAACCATTGCATTGGTTGAAAATGTAAATTATACGCATATTTCTCAAAACATTGGGATTGATACGATTATCAATAAAAAATTATTGGCGGCTAATAACATCTTTCGTTTTGTTAGAAAAGGAAAGGTCCAAGCTATTGCAAGTCTTCATGGAGTGGATGCAGAAATCATTGAGTTTGAAATCCATAAGAGAAATAGATTAGTCAATCATCCGATCAAAGATTTACATTTTCCTCAACAATGTATCATCGCTGGAATCGTAAGAGGAGAAACTAGTTTTGTTCCTAATGAAGAATCCTTTTTTGAGATCAACGATAAAGTAATTGTATTAGCTTTTCCAGAGGCCATTCATCAAGTAGAAGAAATCTTCAAATAGTGATTAATTCAGGAATAATTATAAATGTCTTAGGGGTACTATTAATGATACTCGGTGGCTTTATGCTGACGGCTATTCCCTTCTCTATTTACTATGACCCTGAAGACACTTCACCGATTATTTATGCTTCACTTACCACTATAAGTTTTGGTTTTATAAGCTGGAGAATAAGTAGATATACCAGCAAAAAAATTGGCAAAAGAGAAGGCTTCCTGATAGTGGCATTAGGTTGGTTAGCCATTTCATCATTTAGCACACTCCCCTATTTATTCAGTGGTATCATACCAGATATTACCGATGCATTTTTCGAAAGTGTTTCGGGACTCACAACCACTGGAGCTACAGTAATCAGTGATATTGAGTCGGTTCCTAAAGGTTTATTATTTTGGCGAAGCCTGACCCAGTGGTTTGGATGAATGGGTATAATCGTATTGACTGTTGCTATTTTTCCGATTCTAGGGATTGGAGGTGTTGAACTTTTTGTTGCAGAATCACCAGGTCCAACCTCAAATAAAATACATCCCAGAATAAAAGAAACGGCTAAAAGATTGTGGTTAATCTATGTAGGGTTTACTGCTTTTTTATGTCTTGTTTTATCCATTACCGGAATGACCTTTTTTGATGCGATTAATCATAGTCTAACGACTATGGCGACTGGTGGATTTTCTACAAAAAACGCAAGTATTGCTCATTACGACAGTCCGTTGATACAGTATATTTTGACATTATTCATGTTCATAGCAGGAACAAATTATACGATTATCTATTTCAGTTTGAAAGGGAATTTTAAAAAGGTCTGGCAAAGTGATGAATTTAAAACTTACTTATTTCTTGTTCTTACACTTATCGCAATCGTTTCTATTGCGGTATTCAACGTAACGGATATTGGTGCTGAAAAAGCATTCAGAGATTCTGCATTTCAAATCATTTCTATCATAACGACGACAGGATTCGTATCCGCAGATTATACTTCTTGGACTCCTGCTTTGACCCTTTTATTTTTTATTCTATTATTTATTGGAGCATCTGCAGGTTCGACTAGTGGAGGAATCAAAATTATTAGACATCTTGTTTTATTTAAAAATTCATTTTTAGAATTAAAAAGGTTACTGCATCCTAAAGCAATTATTAGAATCAAGATTGATAAGAAGATTGTTGCTCCAAGGGTTTTGATGCATATCCTTGTTTTCTTACTTTTATATCTAATCATTTTTGTTTTTGGCTCTGTAGTCATGTCCTTTATTCTTCGTGATTTCGATCAGCCTTTGATCACTTCTATTGGAGCCGTAGCGACCTCTCTCGGAAATGTCGGTCCTTCAATTGGTCAATTAGGCCCTATGGATAATTTCACGGATGTTCCATTCATTGGCAAATGGTTATTAATCTTTTTGATGTTATTAGGTCGATTAGAGATAATGACTCTTTTGATACTTTTTACCCCATTTTTTTGGAAGAAGAATTAGATGAAAAATGGACGGAATAAATGGTTCTTTCTTTGCCTTTATCAATGCTCCCATTGATCCTCTTTCCTTAGGTATAAATTGAAAAACGGACGTTGATTCATTATTCAATATTGACTGATTCAATATTCTTTATTCTTTCGAAAAAGCCTATCCCATAATCTAGAATTTCAAAGTACTCTAAAAGTGCTTAAATTTATTTTATTAAATTTATCAGAATTTTAGTTTTACTTACAATTATCTAATTACGATTTTATGAAACAATTCCTGACTCTTCTCTTTGTCTCAATCTACACCCTTTCAATTGCTCAGCATTGGAATGTCACCGAATTAAATCCAATGCCGGAGGCTATTAGCAATAATGCTGTTTGTGAAGGATTTGTTGATGAGACGCCCTATGTTTATTCTTTTGGAGGGATAGATGAAAGTAAAGAATACAGTGGAATCCATCTCCGTTCTTATCGTTTTAATACAGAAACAACCCTTTGGGAATCCATACCTCCTTTGCCTGATACTTTAGGTAAGATTGCCGCTTCTGCAAACAGGATTGGAGACATCATTTATATTATTGGTGGGTATCACGTTTTTGAAAATGGCTCAGAGGTTTCTTCAAATCGTGTTCATCGTTATAATACACAGACTAACACTTACCTAAGCGATGGTGCAGAAATTCCGGTGCCTATTGATGATCAGGTTCAGGTAGTCTTTAGAGATAGTTTAATCTATGTGATTACAGGATGGAGTAATAATGGAAATGTCAATAATGTCCAGATATATGATCCTGCTAATGACCAATGGCAAATAGGTACACCAATCGGCGGTACAGAAATCCCATCTTTTGGAGCTGCTGGAACGATTATCGGAGATACGATATATTTTTTTGGCGGTGCAAGAAATATAAATTTTGCCATTCAATCTATCCTTCGAAAAGGAGCCATTAATCCCGATAATCCTTTGGAAATAGAATGGTCAAAAAAGAGCATAGCTATTCCTACTTATCGCCCTGCAGTGACTTCTGCTAAAAACAATGCTTACATTCTTGGAGGTGCTGGTCAGACTTACAATTTTGATGGTTTGGCTTATAGCAATAACCTAGGTGTTTCACCAAGTAATCGCTCTGTCGTTTATCGTCCTACTGATGAGTTTAAAGAAAGTGACCTTTCTAATATGCTGCCTATGGATTTGAGAGGTGTTGCCAATGTTAGTGATACTGTAAAATATTTAGCGGGTGGTATGATTGAAGATCAAACAGTTACCGATAAGATTTGGAAATTAGAATTAATTGATCTTCCAACTTCTAATAAGTATATCGAAGTTGATCCTAATCTTCTGGAGATATTTCCAAATCCTACGACTTCCTTTTTAAAAATAGAATTTTCTGAATCTCTATTTTTTGATATTCAACAATCCAATATTCAGATCACTAATCAATTAGGACAAGTTGTTTTAATTGAGCATTCACTTTTAAACAAGCAACTCAATATCCATAATTTAAAGCCAGGTATTTATAACCTAACTATTTCTGATGCTCGGTATAGACTGAATAAAACTTTTATAAAAATGTAGCGAATGAAAAGGAGGATAGGTTCTTAATGAATGACATTACTTATTATTTTAAAAATAAAAAAAGCCTCCTCTAGAAATTCTAAAGGAGGCTTAATAACAAAATCTTTAATTTAGTTTACAATCATTTTTTTAGTAATAGTCCCAAACGAGGACTCTAAACGGTAAAGGAAAACTCCACCAGTTGGTAATGACGATCGTTGAATATTAACCTCATTATAACCTTGGTTATAATCTCCTTCTACTTTCATAATAACTTTTCCAGAAATATCATAAATGATAATTCTTGCCACTGAAGATTCAGGTAGCTTAAAGCCAATTTTCGTTTCCGCAGAAAAAGGATTCGGTTGATTCTGTAATAGTTTTAATTCTTCGAAAATTTCGTTTTCTATTTCAATAGGATCATCTTGCTCTTCAAAGTTTCCACCCATAAATGTGTTGAAGGTCGCTGAAGTAGAAGTACTATTACCACAGTTATCTCTAACAACAAAAGTTACCGTTTGAGAAGTAACTCCCATTGCTCCCATACAATTGAATGTTGGGTTAGCAGGTACCGTAGACCAGAAAACGTTCTCCGTAGAACAACCATCATAAGCAGCTGCTTCAGCTTGACTATTTACCCAATCTTGGAAATTTTGTGGACTGTTGTAGTTACAAATCTCCCAATGATCTTGTGCTTGCTCATAAATAATCGGTGCTTCTGTATCTACGACTACATACGTTGTTGTACATAATGTAGTACGTCCGCAATTATCCGTAGCTCTAAAAGTGATCGTATTAATACCGTTGTTAATACAAGTATTAATATTATTCGAATTGAAGTTATTGAAAACCGTCAATTGCTCATCACATGCACTATATGCTTCTACTGAAGCAATGTATGCTTCGATAGCTGCAATGGTTCCTTCTTCCCCACCATAATCCTCACAATTAAACTGTAACCAAGTGTCTTCTTCACATTCTAAAAATTTAGGTCCTCCATTATTTATTGTAAAGACTTGATTGTCGGAAGCCGTTCGTCCACATTCATCTGTAACCGTGTAGGTATAAGTATAAGTTGTACCATTACAATCCATCTGTCCACTCATTTGAGGGCCGGTCACTTCTACATTATATCCATCATTTCCACAAGAAGTTGCTACCATTGCAAAATCCGGATTTGGATTTATTCCTGCCAAACAGCTAAAGGTAACATCATCTGGAGCAACAATAGATGGTGGTTCATTCATACCAATTGTAAATACTCTTTCTACTTCTACATTACGCTTACAATTATCTCTTACTCGATAAGTATAAGTATAAGTTGTTCCTGGACAATCTTTTGGTCCGTCTATCACAACTGGAAGAAGATAAAGGTCAAAAGTCTGATCAGGACAAGCTACTACTACCGTAGCATCAGATACATCTACATCAATTTCAGAAAAACATTCTACTGTTTCTCCAGCAGGTACGGTAACAATAGGAGCTTCGTTTTCTATAAAGAATCGCTGCTCGCATTGAGAAGTACGTCCGCAATCATCTGTAACTTTATAAATATAAGTATACACTGTTCCATCACAACCTGGAATACCTCCTGTAATCAATGGTTGCTTTACATATGCGAAGAATCCTAATCCACAGCTAGTCGTTACAACTAAATCACTTGGATGAGCATTAATATCATCAAAACATTGAACAATCTGATCTGCAGGACAAATTATAACTGGAGCTAAATTTTGAATCGTAAAGACTTGCTCACAAGATGCTGTTCTTCCACA
>JAULCF011041223.1:0-16243 GCA_032361265.1 Devaleraea mollis
TTTCGTAAAACGGTACCAAATCGACGTCAGCCCCGATTAATTTTATCCGGGATTAGCGTTTTTGTCCCCGCGGTGCTTCTTGTGTATCAAGTTGATACTATCAACGTAGTTGGCAGTGTAAGCGAAGCTTACAGTGATACACACTGGGTCCAGATTAGAATAATTCGAAACAAAACGTTTTTCGGAAAAAACGAAATGAAACACCGTTTCTTTGCTATATTTTTTCGAGGGGGGAGGGTCGCAAAAAATGGACGGACGGATCTCGATTCAAGCCTCTCAGACCACTTTCCATTTTCCAAAAAATGCTTGTCTCTGGCGAGTACCTTTATTGAGAATGTGGTGTTGCCAACATCGCGCAGGTTATCTAGGGGGTCAAACGACCCTGGGTACCGTCCGGCGTTGTTTTAATTCGTTTTAAACGAAACTGTTTTAAACCTGTTTTAAACAGTTTAAAACATTGATCGCCCGTAGCTTTGCTAAGCAACGCTGCAAAAAATCTATCATGCTGCTTATCCTACGCATTATTACAGTAAAGTACACTTATAAGTCGTTTGTTATAACTCATATCGATAATCCAAATTGACCTGCGTGTCGTAAATATCCTAAAAACTTCTGCGTACACTTGAGAGTTCCACTAGAGGTCAATTCGCAGCACTCAAGACGGCTGCGAGTACTGTAGACTCTCGAGAGTGGCTGAGAGCCACGCATTTGCGACTGTACAGAGAAAGGAAAGAATTTTATACGTTACAGTCTCAGGAGGACCTCTGCCTAACCACCTGAAATGCAGTTAGCGTGGAAGAGTGAGAGACCCAGAAACCAAGGCCATGTCCCAGATTCATGGCCAGATCTTTTGCTGACACAAGGCTAGGAATCAGTACATACTGAACTAAATACGATTAAGTCGATCAACGTGTCGTTCTTGTCTTTCGTCTCTTTGAACTTCTGTGATCAAGGATCTCAGAGTGTTCATGCTCCGATGGAGACGGGATCAAGCAAGATAGAGGTGTTTTGCCGGATCACAGGCGATCCTCAAAAATGCTCTTGCTTTCCCCTCTGAGAGTGCTCCAGAGGCGTAAAGCAAGCAATGAGTGGTGGTATCAAAGGGTTTTGAGACGAGCGTTGAACGCACCCTCAAAAGGAGAGCAGTGAGCCCGACTTTAAGCATTTCTAGGGTAATTTGAGTGGAAGGATAGGACAGACTGAGTGCCACAGTTTCTAGTATATATAGCCAAGCTCGCCGGCTTATCTGATCGAGTGAGGGAGCGATAAAATAGCTTTCGTTCACTTTGTAAGATTTAAGTATTAGACTCTTCGCCATGGAGGTTAACCCAGCTACTAGTCTAGGATTGCTGAGACGAAGGCAGTTGACGATCTAGATAGACTAACTTACCTATCTAGCTGGACCGATGGCATTGGGTGCGATAAACGCGGCGAGATCTATCGTAGGTCTATAGATATACCTCCGACATGCTTAAAAAACCGGTATCGTTGTAACGCAATCGCAGTCTGCGACTGCAGCAGGTTAACGGCAATCGAATGTCATAGCAGTATTGCCGTCCTCTTCACTAACCCCTTCGAAAACCTGTTGAGTTAATTCAAAGTCATGAATAAGCTATAGTACAGCTGAAAAGCAAATCAACATGTAAACCCGTAAAAAAGTAAAAAAAGCTATTTTCAAAAATACATGTTTTTTTCAGACGGTAACCCTGGGTCTTCTCAACAGTACTGCCTGTGCATTGAAGCTCCAGATGCGGTAACTAAATCTACCATATAATCTATTAAATACTCCCTTGAGTGTCCTGCCTTGTCTCGCCTCGACCATCTTTGCATGGTGCATGATGATGTCCCTTGTTTCTTCGGAACAACCGCCGAAGGAGTCGAAGACTGCTGGATTGAACTTGAATCCAGTGAGCTCTTCGAGGCCATCGGGCGGCATTGGCGCGTCGGGTTGGGATCCCGAGAGAGGCTCGGTTGGTCTAGCCTGTTTCCAGGCATTGGCTACCTTCGCGCGGTACTCGATGAGTTTCCTCTGGTTCTCCTTGACGAGGATTTCGGCCGAGGATTACGCGGCTATTTGCGCAGCACGTTTAGCGGTCGCGCTGCCTGTACTGAATGGCCCGTAAACGGCAAAGACAATGGCTATGGGACGGTCGGGCGCCTTCCTGGCGCTGGGGACGGGGCAAAAACGAGGACATTGGCTGGTCGTGTGGCCGTTCCGAACAACAGGTCTCTGGCCTCGACGCGGCTGTATTTGCCGAGGGCGGTGAGTCCTGCTGGGCAGGCCAGCCAGCGCTGTAACAGCATAGCGAGGCGTTCGTGCCTGGCGACACGGCTCCATCCCGTCTGGCAGCACGAGATGGAGTGGATGCCGTATCAGTCTAGGACATCGAGACCACAGTGCCAGCATCTCACCAGGCCTTCTACTTCGTCGCCTCCGTCTACGTAGCAGCCGAGGTAGAGCTTCATCATTGTGATCCACAGTAACTGGGGACAGAACGGTTCGTCGTCGGGCCTGGCCCTGAGTAACGCGTTGGTGCCGGGGCGTAACAGCGCCAGCATGCGCCTGCGCGTTAATAGAATGGCCCGGTCAGAGAGGTTGAGTTCAGCTGACGTGGACGGGGGCTTGGGCGCGTCTACGAAGCGTGCGCGGTACTCGTCCTCCCTCGACGCGACTCTCAGCCGCTTGATAAATACAGCCTGACTGAGCACTTTCTGTGTTGATTCAGGCAATTCTGGAAGAGCTTTGGGGTCGCGGGGTGGGAGGACGCCATCCGCGGGCGCCGCGAGCAAGGGCTGGAGGGAGAGGAAGAGCGGCGCCGCCTGCGCGTAGAAGTATTCGGCTGTGGGGGAGTGCTTGCGCTTGTCAGCGCGGACGGCGGCGGAGTCGATAAGGCTCCCGACATACGCGCACTGCGCTATGTCTAATGCCGAGTAGATGCCTAACCCCGCTAGCGCGCGCGGGAGACGCGCTTGGGCCAGTGCTTCGTCAGACCTTGGTACGACGCATATCGTCTCAAACCATTGTCACTGGCGGTTGTCGAAATCCCCCCACAGCGCCACCGCGCCGTCGGGAGGGATAAAGCGGAGGATATGCGTCAAACGGCACGCCGACGCGGTGACGCGGTGGATGTTGTGCGCAGCTCGCCCGTCCTTGATGGTGAAGGCCAGGGCGAGGGCGCTGTCAATGGTGTCGAACTTGTCTAGGAGGAAGTCTAGGACGAAAGGGGCCGAGACGAATAAGACTCCCAGCAGCTTGATTACCTCGCCTGGGGGGCGGACGTCGATGTCAAATTATTCCAAAAGCGGCTTGAGGAGTGCGCCGCTCTGCTTCGGCCAGAATTCTTGGGTCTTGGTAGGCTGGAGGAGGAACTGGATCTTGGCGCCTTCCTCGTCGATGATGCGGAGGGCGTCGAGGACCTGGTTGATCCTGCCACCGATGATGCCGTCTTCGGCGTATCATCGGTGCATTACGAGGTCACAGTAGTGATATATCTTGCATACTCTTGGGTGAATGGCGAGCGCGAAGAGCAGGCCACTGGCGGGGTCTCCCTGTTTCGTGCCCTCCCTTCTTCTGATGAGCGCATCCCCTAGGCGTAAGTATGAATGGCCTTTGGATTACAACTCGTTGGCCAGCCTGATGAGCGATGGGGCTTGCTGCGTGGTCTTCTGCAGCATCTCATCTCGGCTCGTGCGGTTGAATGCATTCTAAGCCTCCTATCCTATAAGGATTAGTTAGGATCGTGTCCGTACTTGTCAATAAAACTCTGAACGTCATGAATTACGGCATTCGCTCCGCATTTAACGCAGCATCCCACCTGCAGGGGGAAGAGATAGTCCTTGGACTCGGCCACGGCGGCGGGCATGAGCGACCTCGTTTCGAGTCGCCTGAGGACTATGCCAATGGCGATAGGTCGGACTCTGACATCGCCCTTGTCGAGTGGGATGAGGCTGACCGCTGAGAGTAGATGGCTGACGTGGGCGAAAAAGTCTCTCGCGGTGATCTTCTCGAAAACGCAGGTGAGGAGCTGCAGCCCTGAGAAGTCTGGACTCTGGCGCAGCTCATTTAAAGCGACCAGAAAGAGTCATCGTACGCCTGCTCTGTCGGGCCCCGTTGCTGACTTCTTGTACATCTCCTTTATGTTCGCATGCACCCGGTCTGAGCATATCGTTGGCTTCGGCGGTAGATCACACTCGGGGATAATTTAGACGGGGCCCACCGGCGTCGGGTTAGTGCACTCAGCTTCTTTTTTACCATTAGCGAGGCGGGGTCGAGCGTCGCGCGTTGGACAAGCGCTTTCGCCGCCTCACAGTAGAGCGCACTCGAGGAGAGACGCGGCGCCCTTGTTCCGTGCCTGCTACGCGTGCTGCGCGTCGCGCGTCAACCGCCACTTCGGACTCGACGTGGGTCTCATGCGCCTTCATCATATCCTCCCACAAGCCGGTGTAGTCACCCGCCTCAGCTCGCGTCAGGCGTTCGCACGTAGTCGCGCGCCTTCCCGCACGCGTCCGCCATCCTTTCTCTCCTCGCAAGTACTTTCGGAAGACCAGTTGGTAGGCAAGGAAAAGCTTTGTGAAGGCTTTATTTTCCTCAGCTGACCAAGCTGCCGAAGAGTGCACTTCGCGGAGGAGGCGTTGTGCCAGGAACGCGGCGCGGCCGAGGAGGGTTCCGGGCAGCTCGTTGTTTATATCCGAGCTGCGGAGTGGTGTGAAGAGGATTTTCAAGGAGGGACGGCATGTCCCTTCGCGTCGCCGATCCCTGCAGGACCGGGGTGTTGAGTACTGGGCTGCTCAGGATTCCGCTGCATTCGAATTCCGTGTAGGTGTCGCTTGCCCATCGCTACGCCAAACCGGCGCACGGGAGAGGCGTGGATTCTGAGCGTACTGGCAGGACTTTTCCGCGCATCGCGGTACCTGGATGCACTTGCACCGCTTGCAGAGCTCCATGTTCACCTCATCAAGGAGACAGTGAAGGATTTTGTGCTGCACGATTATGCCGGCCGCCAGCAGGGCGCTTTCGTTGAGGTGAAGGTTTTTGAGGTGGTTCCTGATCGTGTCGCGGCGGTGGAAGATTTTGGCGGGCGCGAGTTGCGCCCGACAGGAAGTGAAGGGGCACTCGAAGGATAAGGGTGGTTCTCAAGTGGAGGGTATTGGAGGTTGAGGGGCTGGAGACTGGGGGCCTGGTTGAAGTAGTTGTGACTGGTTCATAGGTGGGGTAGTGATGAGTCGTGCTGGCTCCAGTCGCTGTCGGCATCGGTATCCGATTTGCAGACGAATTCGGCGACGGCCATGGCGAGGTCGGCTCGCTGCCTGACGAGGGCTTAGTACCGATCTCGTACGAACTCAAGATCGCCTCCCGCTACGGGCAGAGCTGACGCCGCGTTGTACGGCTCGGATATCTCAGCATCGAGCTTGTCGTAGTCGGAAATTCACAGATAGTGCCTTTTCCTCAACGCATTGGCGCTTACTCTCACCGTCTCTCGTAGGCTGACATCGTCGTCCTGCATAAAGGTGGATAGGGCGGTGGCCGCGCACATTTCGACCACTACTAGTGGTAGTGGTCTAGTAGGGCATGCTGGCTCCTCTCTATCGCCTGGCTATGGTCCTCGCTTGTATATTTGAGGGCGGCGAAGGCGATGTCCAGGTCCTCGCGCGTCTCCATGAACGCCTTCCGCGCCGGGCTCAGCACTCCAGCGTCCACTCCAATCGCTACCGCTTCCTATGCCCTCTCTGCGGACTGGCTCGTGCGCACGAGAGTCTCGCGGGCCTGTACTGCAGCCTTAATGGCCTTGGTATGCGTCCTCGCCATGCGCCTCAGCATTCGTTTGGAGCCGTTGTTGCAGCGAGCCAGGTCAGCTCTCAGTGTCGTGGCGCTGTCGTCGGCATCGTCCTCACCCATCGACTCATCTCCCCTCTCATTGTCTGTATGGGTCTTGCCCGTTTGGTCGTCTCGATTTCGTGTCTCCATGGCGTCGTTCTCCGAGTCTGCCTTGTTGGCCGCCTTGAGGTTGGAGTAAGCCAATGCACCAGCGGAGCGCGTGGTTGCTTTCGGTGTAGTTGTGGCCACCGGCGCTGGAATGGGTTGCGTGTAAGGTGCCGCTGTGGCACGAGTCGGCCGTTGCTCCGACGTCGCGTCCTCTGGGGCGGTGTTAGGTGGTGGGTAGAGCCGTTTGCGGAAAGGCGTCGTGGTTTTCTTGGCCCGTGCGTCGTATTCACGATTTGTCGCTGCCTCGTGCTGCATGGCGTCGGCGGCGCTGTGGACGGCGGCGACGTCGGCCTCGAAACTATTATGGAGTTTATGTGCAAGTGCGCATTCATTGTGGCCTTCAATTCTTCCACGCGCGTCCTGACGACGCCCAGTCGATTGTGTGGTAGTGACCCCAACACTTCCACAGATCCTTGTTCCAGGCGTCGTTGGTGGCGCGCATCTTCGTCGCGGGAATGGACGGGATGTCCAGCGCCTTCGCCGCCTTCGCGTTCGCGTCCTTCGCCGACTGCGACCTGGCATGGGCCCGGCATTCGGCCGCGTTAGACGAGCCGAGTGTGGACAGAATCTCGGCCTTCTCAACCGTTTGCCTCTGTTCAGTCTCGGCGACGTTCGGGTGGCTCGCGAAGTCAATGTCGGCACGCGCGTCCCGACGACGCCCAGTCGATTTTGTGGTAGTGACCCCAACACTAGCACAGATCCTTGTTCCAAGCGTCGTCGGTGGCGCGCCTCTTCGTCGTGGGCATGGACGGGATTCCCAGCGCCGTCGCCGCCTTCGCGTTCGCGTCCTTCGCCGGCTGCGACCTGGCATGGGCCCGTCGTTCGGCCGCGTTAGACGAGCCGAGTGTGGACAGAATATCGGCCCTCTCAATCGTTTACCTCTGTTCAGTCTCGGCGACGTGCGGGTGGCTCGCGAAGTCAATGTCGACGGGCTTTGTGGCTCCACGGCCGCCGGCAGCGCCACGCTCGCCTGTCTCCGCACTCTCCTCCTCGTACTCAACTGCCGCTGTCAGCTCATCCTTGAGCCTCTGTGCTGCCGTTTCCGCCCTGATACCCGACTGCATTGCTTCTGTATCCTTGAGAGTTTTTAGCCGAAAATCCGCGGGGTGCCTCGCCACGTGCGGCGGGCAGATGTCTTCGATGCAGCCGGAAACTGCCTAGATGGGATGCCCGTTGAGGAAGGGGGACAAACTCGCCGCAACGCGCGTGATTACCTGCGTGATGGCGGCCGAGAACACACTCCTCTCCGCTAGCTGCATGTTGCGATGGAGTTCAATAAAGCATCCCGTCCTGGACCCGTTCGCGCGCCGTGCGCCGCGCTCTCGCGTTTTCTCGACCACCGCCACGTCGAAGGCGATCTTCTGTGCCGCCCGCAGGGAGGCGACAAGCGTCTCGCGTTTAAAGTGCCGCCCGGAAGCGTCCCGGATGTTTTCCGCGTGAGCGACGAGGTTGCCCGCGAAGAAGTCAAAGTCTCCGAGGACGTTCTTGAGAGGGCGACGAGCAACTTCTGCATCCGTTCCCAGTCAAAGTCGCCGGGACGTTCTGTGATGCCACGCAGGTTTACCACAAATTCCACCCAACAATTTTCATACCAACACTACTCGCACTAAACGCTCGCTCCTTACATGACATGTGAGATTTTCAAGCCCGAACAGTAATTCAAGAATGTGGAAGCATTTCATAGCTGTAATATTGCTGTTTGTAGTACTAAATTCGTGTTCGCTTTCACACTAAACGTGGACTGAATGTATTCGATATGCAAGTATGGTGGTAGGCGAGAAAATGTCGATTTTTCACGCCTTCCACCCAGTCTGACGCGCTCTATCGGGACGACGCATGGAACATATTTTATTAGTACCTTACACGAAGAAGACAAAATAAACACATTTCAGGTGACATTATAGGTTCATCCGGGAGCACAGTCGCAAGGTCTGCTATGGGCATGACATTCATAGTTGAATCGCATTTATTGTTCATGCCATTACTTCTCGTGCGCTCTAATATTTTGCACGCGATACGCCTTGGGTCGCTGACAACAAAAATTGCGTGTACTTTGCGCTCGACAGAACTGCACAAGCGCGTCCTAACACGTTCATCAATGCTTGCACTCGAAAGTTCGTTCACTTTGACATTTTCGAAAAAAACATGCTAGACAATTGAAAGCAATTTTTGTTCGTGACAGCGTATGCGAGATCACCCCACCCGTGTCTACCTCAGGGTTCCATCTATTCGGCGGTCTCCCTCGCCGCTTCACTTCCCCTACTCCATCCTTCCATATAACTCATATGAGTTTCGACCCTCGAAAGACGCTGACCCGGATTGGACTACTATTGTCAGTTGAAACACTGTTCCGACGTCATGTGTGACAAATGAAAGGGAATAGTTTCCGTTATGGCATACCCAGTACCACCTGGTCGCCACTTCAGAATTTCTTGTACCGCAAGCTCACAGGCGGAGCATAAATACGCATGCAACCCTACTCCCTTGCGGCATGATTATATGGTCCAGGATACACGGTTTAAGCAATAATTTTGAACTCATAATTAGGCTGGACAGTGTAAATGATAATGCAGACGGTGTAAGCACAATTGTAGACGGTGTAAGCACAATTGTAGACGGTGTAAGCACAACTGTAGACGGTGTAAGTAAAATTCTAGACGGTGTAAGCATAAAACTCAACACACTCCGGAGCCCGCCCCCATTTTCAAATTCCAATCTTGCGTCGCTTGAGACATTTCGCGTCCAGCCCCTAGTAGTTCCACTACATCCAAAGTACCCTTATTGCCATGCATCTAGGCATCGTCCCGGATTCTAATAGAAAACGCGAAGCGACGCCACACTTGATACCACGCGAATTTTATCGCGAAAGACCGGAAGTTTCATTTGATATTACCGACGTATCATGGATACGTAGAATATTGTTTCTGTACACGATGTACACGTCGCATTCGCATTCGGGCTAGCCAAGTAAGGAAAACAAGGCCGCAAGAATCTCATTCAAAAAAACTCACTTTTGAAACTATGGAACCACTCCCAAGATATTAAATGTGATGCTATTCCAAGACGGTTAAATCAAACTTCGATGTTCGTTAAAAGAGCAAATGATTTCTTAACTTCGAATTTAATCTTTGACAAACGCATTTTCTATTTCATGTAAAAATTTATAATATTTTCAGGAAACAAACCCTTAAAAAACAAAACAAATAAATTAAGGGGCTAGCCTAGATCTACCTCTATAGAGGTATTATTTTTATGCCATAAAGAAATCACACAATGTGCATGGCATGCCCCCATAAAGTGACGAGCGCTCGTCAAAAAGTGATGAGGCAGTCGTCACAAAATGATGAGCGCTCGGAGCAGTGACACGCGCATCCTCTTTTGGATTGAGATACAAAATGGTTAACCCTTTGTCAGAGACTTAAAGAAAAATGACGTCACCAGTACGTCTTGCCGCTACCGCATACCCTTCCTCATCGCATAGTGTAGAATGACCTTGTTTAGGACCTCCTCCTCTATAACGGGAGTTTGACCCGAATTTTGAAAATCGCTGTTTTAACGATTGATTTTACGGGCCATTTCGAGGAAAATATTTTCGGATCAAAATGCTCCGCTTCCGCGGCCACGAATAGCTTTGCCAAATAGTAGCCGATGAACCCGTCGAAAGGTTCAAAAGATGCGTAGGACTCTTTACTACAAGCTGATTTGGGTCGGGTCATTTTGGGCGATCAACTTTGGGCGTGAGGAGAAAATTAGTCTCGAAAGGGCGGTGTCCGGAACTGGCCCGTTTGCTCAAAATTGGACGGATCGATTTTTCTGCAACTTCGGATCTTCATCACAACTCGCTGATTGTAGTGCAACAAAGTTTTGATGTTTGTCAGCAATATAAGTGCCTATTTTCTCCCTCAAAGATGTAAAAGCTAGTTCTATATCACTGTAATGAAGTTACGGGCAACCAGCAGAGCACTTTCGCAGATGAGCACTGTAGTACAGTCTGTAAAGTGCTGGACCTCCTGTCAATGTTGTGTACAGTGTGCAAACCTACATGTTGGTTGAAATATTTGGGGAAACCAAGAGCTATCTGGCCCGTAAATTTGTGCGCACATTACTGAGATGGAGATCCAGAAACTTTTGGGCGATCTAGCTAGGTAGAAGAGAGTTAGAGTTTGTTTTATAGGGTAATGTTTTGTAAAAACGTTATTCTCCCTAGACAGCACGGCCCGGGCCCGCGTCATTATTATACACCGTCCGGTCCCCGGACCTCTGAACAGCCTGTCATGACAGTGCATTCATATCTGTACGCGTGACATAATATGTGACGCGTACTGATATCAATGCACTGTCATGACAGGCTGTTAACGGCCTTAGTGAAACATTAGTAGAATATTATTCTACTTATGTTGCACCAGCTAGGGCCGCTTTGTGTCTTCCACATGATAACCTTATGGCTCGCGGAGGAATATTTCAATTCAAAATCATAGCTTTGCCATGGAAAGGTGTGTAGCTCTTGCTCTCGCTCTCCTCTTTCATTTGTTCCTTCGCGTACTTTTTCTGTACCACGGGAGCCCTTCCCTATCGATGATGATGAAGCAAAGGCGTGTGATTATAATTAATGTCCAGAGCTTTAAAAGCCTCTCGGCGTCTACTGTACTACTACTACTAGTTCTAGTAGTACAGCTGAGCTGCAGTGTGGAAAGTATACCTTGCACCTAGCAGCTCTGCCTGTAAGCATATATACTTTAGCTCACTTTAGCTGCTGTGCGCAAAGTATAATTTGCACGCATAAGCTCTGCCTGTAGTATGGTACACGTCGATATTTCCAACGTTTTTAATGCATAGTGTTGTTGTAGGAATTATATATAGCTCCTTTACCAACACTGTGGATTAAAAACGTTGAAACTCTCGTCGTGCACCTAGTTATAGCTCCACTGAGTAGAGAGTACCCAACGTCGAGAAATCCCGACTAATAGGAGCTACTTTCCACACAGAATCTCGGCCTGTATGCATGCATGCATGCATTAAACGTTCGTCGGGTACTCCAGACTCAGCATGAATGTGTGCTACAATCTACATCACTAGTAGTGCTGTAGATTTTAGTGCACATTCGTTGGGTACTATCGACACAGCGGAGCTAATATGCACGCACCAAATCTGCCCTGACGCACCAAAAGTTGGGAATTAGCTGCAGACATGCTGTATCTAGATCTTCCTCTGCGGCACTGTGACACCATTATTTAGACATTAGCGGTATAGCGCTATCTCGATTTTGTAATAATTTAGGGC
Source organism: Devaleraea mollis (assembly GCA_032361265.1). Classification (NCBI taxonomy): domain Eukaryota; phylum Rhodophyta; class Florideophyceae; order Palmariales; family Palmariaceae; genus Devaleraea; species Devaleraea mollis. Next base: position 11,264 of record JAULCF011041223.1, read on the forward strand.
GCCCGCCGTGAGAGATCGTTTATGGTCTTTTCAAAAGACGAAAGTTTCGTGCTACTGCAGCTTGCATTTACTACTCGTGATCTTGGATCTCGTGCGCATGCTTGACTTTATATCAATTGAAGTATACTTCTATAGCTCTAATATCGCATGATACGCGATATTAGAGCTATAGCTATGTGGGAGAAGTCTCTCATCATGCAACACTTGGAAGAAGTACATAACCAAATCACAGCAGAAATGTGGGTAAAACATCGAATAAGGCAGAACTTGCACCAAATGGGTTGTGCTGCCTTCTACCGGCTGAAGGCCTTCAGCCGACAGAAGGCGTCGCGCCGGCTCGGTGATCACCGTAGCATAGAAAGAAAGAATCTCCAGGCGGTTCCAGTCAATTATAATTGATTTAGCGACGCACCGTATCCTTCATGAAATCCGATTTGAAGGCTGCGGTGCGTCGCTGTGCGTCGGCTTTATGCCTAACGTTCCTACACTCTACTGTGCGGCTCACAGCGATGCACCAAGTTTTTGCCATTTTAAGAAAGTTCGCCGCGTCGAGTTAAGCCGTATCGCGCCATGCCGTACCACGCCGAGCTCGGCCGCGTGGCGTTCTATGCACCGCAACGCCATGATAGAATGTACCCTTCTCCAAGCCGCATTGAGTTGTATGATCGACATTAAATGGTGCTAACCGAGCCCTTCAAGGGCTTTGCGGTGCTGAGGAGGCAACGCAAAGCTGTTGAGCATGGGCTGCAGCCCTGCCTTAATGCCAAGGAATTTCCTTCCTCCTCAGAACCGCACAGCGCTGCGCCCATGGGCGCAGCGCTGTGCGGGGCTGAGGAGGCAAACCTGCTCTCGGCTGTGTTTAACGAATCTTCTTGACGGTAAAAGCATCTGATAGGAGGCATGTGGTCGAGGTCGAAGCGGCCGAGGCCGTCAAGTAAGCGGATGAGGCGGAGAGAGGACGAGCGATGGGATTCGGTGCTGGGGGGACTAACGGCGCAGCAGCTATCATAAGGAGGTGAACTGGGAAACATGAAACATAGGAGCGCCGGTGATATCAATGAGCGCAGAGTATCGAGTAGGATACTCAGAGATGATAACCTTAAAATGGGGATACTTTTACACAAACAATTTTTGCGAAATAGTTGACAAGGTGCGAACGGATGGCTAACACGTTTATTGAGATCGTGGTGTTGCAAACATTTCTCAAGTCAGCCTGGCGGTCACAGGAGTCGGGCAGGAGGCCCCCACCTTTCCTACAGAGGACCCATAACCACCGGAGAAACCAGACATTGCCTCAGAAGACGACATTTTGCACGAAGAGAGATCTCCAACGGCCACACAGAGTCTAGACCCAATTGAAGGAGAAGTACAGTCGGGGGCGGCAACAAATGATTACCCGGGGGAAGATAAGAGTTTTATTGACGCCCTCAATGGAATTGTCCAGCCCCAGCCTGTAGCTATGGTGAGAGAGAACCGTGACCACTGGATAGATCCTGAACCGGGTCTCGTTGCCTATAAGGCCTCCCCAAATGATGAATATCCCAGCTACCTACACAGGCATATCAACAAGCCCTTATCCCACAATCGAGAGCCAGATGGAATTGCCCCATGAGCAGGAGAAAGCTGAGAATACCAAAGATGCAGAACGTACCACAGACAAGAAGCAGGAGGAGGGCGGCAGCGTTGGCGATTCCAAAAACGTCCCGTACGGGCCCGAAGGAGCCTCTCGTTCGTTCACACCAAAAGATCGGAGGGCGGACGACTCTTCGACAGTGCCGCGCAGGCATAGATATAAGTTTTAAAGGCTTCAAAGGATGCTGGAGAGAGAGGTTCTAGTTATACTATGTAGGAGGCAGGAGACAATCAATTCCAAATGACGGATACTAGTGTGGGGGATTGGATTGAGATCTCGGCTCCTGTTTTAGGTGAAAATCTTTTGCTTTTAGTCAGGGAGTCACATCAACACCGCCAGCAGATATCATGAATGATGAGCAGCTCAGGATCCAGAGTGAGAGAGTTTTTGAACTCAATCATAAGCCAAAGAATCAAACAAATGAGATCAATGTTGCTCACGAGCATGAGTATTTAGCGGTCAAGGCAGCTCAAGCAGCAAGAGAGACTTTGGCGGGTGAGCGCAGGCAAAACAGCAACCAGGCTTTACTGATGTCCGAAGAGATATCGAAGCTCCTAAGTGATACGCGCAAAGTGAGACAGGAGGTCTTGGTCCAGAAGGCATTCATCACTAAGATCACCGGCGACCGCGTGGTTATCCACTAATACTCAAGCTCGGAAACTAGCAGAGGCTCAGAGAAAACGTCTGGAGAGGATAGGCATCGACTATGAGGACCGCATGCATGAACGGGCAGTGAGACAATCCGAGCTTCTGGCCACTCATCAGAGCCTACAAGAAGACATGTCCATGACAAAATCAGGGTTGATCGGAGCACACAAGGTCGTGGCAGAAGCAGAGAGAGATGTGAGGGTTTCCAACGAGCGTCTGGAAACTCAACGTCAACCAGATCTTTTTGAGCAATAATTTCCCTCGCTACCGAACGGAGCAGCAGTAAGGGCAACAGCCATGGAGATGGAAAATAGAGTCAGCAGGCTCGAGGAATAAAATGATGTGCTACAAGTCAGAGTGTCCGAGGATACAGAGTTGAGAACAAGCATGTTTGAATCACTCACAGATTGCGGTGCCTTTATTGGCGGCAAAAACGTACCCCTAGAATTGTTGCTGAGGATCCAGGCGCACATCCTGCAGGCACTAGATCATGACTCTCAATAAAGATCACATTACCCGACCCTCAGGCCACACAACTTTTGAGTCTTGAAGACTCCCCATCAGGTGGGCAAAAACCAGCGTCTATTTGATCAAGAGATCTGGGCAGCTCGCGGCCCATATTCTACAACAAGAGCCAATCCAGAAGACCGCGTCTTTACTTCAGCTCCGAAACCTCAGATCAATGATTGAACTGAAGTCAATTGCGGCTCTAGAGGTCAGGGAACATCCCGAGGAGATGCAGCCTGTGGCCGCCAACAGGAAACAATGTGAGATCCCGATACGAGGCCCTGACAAATGCCCATATTTTTCGTCTGCCCGAGGGAAGCGGGCAGTCAACCAGTGTCCAGCCAGGCACCAGCGAGCGGGACTCGCAACACGGCCAGCAAAAAACACATGGAAGACATAAAGCGGCCGCAGACTCCGTGGTGTCAGCCTAATACCCTCGCAGACCAGAGATTCAAAGCCACTTAAATTGGTCAACCACCGCACCGAGTGCTGGCGCTGCAACAGCCCAGGAAATTTCAGAATGACCGGAGCCGTGGCAGCCGCCGGAGATGCTCCTGCAACCTCTAGCGAACCGTCAGTCCCTAGAGCTCAGCAGAGTTTTCTAAGACCCGGCGGAACCGGGCAAGCATTGTTACCATCCCAGCTATCTCCTCCCACCACGGTCTACGTCGCATCTACACCAACCGCTTCCAGCCTCTTCCAACCAGCATCCGGGAAAGCCGGCGACGCCGGAATTAAAGCCAAGGTGGCGTCCCCGCAAAGTATGCCCGTACAAGAAATCCTAAGTTTAGATATGTAAGTTATTCCATCTCAAACGCCGTTAGATCGTTACAGATCGGGGACCACGGTGATGAAACTTTCATAGCTGTCGGGGATCTTTCAATAGAGTTGTGGCACAATAGAAAGTTACCGAAGATCAAGGAAAGCTATGCATGCCGTATTGTTTTACCGAGGACACTTCAAGGGTTTTTGAAGAAATTGCAAATGCTTTCCCGCAGTTTCTAGTGATACATGGTGGGAGAAAATGCAAGAAAGAGTCTCAAATGAAGCCCAAACTCAGTCGACACGTGAAGAATTTATGAATCTTAAGAAATTGCCTCACGAAACAATGAGAGCGTACGCTGACCGGGGGTGGCGACTTGCCTGCTTCTTACCTGAAAAACCTACCGAAGTTCAAGTTAAGCCGCAAATGATAATGGGACTGCCACCTAAGCTCAAAACGGCAGCTCTCTTAACACAGTCTTGGCCTTTTGATAACATGATCTCGACCATTGAGCAAATTATTACAAACGGGCAGGCCCAACCTCAGCTCAGGTCACCTCGCTCTAGAGAACCTTTGCAGATAGTAGACGAGCGTTCTGCGGAGGAGTTAGCGGTGCTTCATGAAAAACAACGACAAAATTATGATGGAACCAAAGAACATAAGGTATGGACTAAGCAGGGAGTAGGTAATTTATAGAGCCCGATGGGACCCAGGGATGATATACTACATTTTGGCTTTTATGCTGCCAAGCCGTGTTTCCGCTGTAAGTTTATTTATTTATTGTCATCTAGCAAGATATCGGGGGATAGTTTGTGCAAGAAGCTGTCAGCCAGACAGCAGCGCACCTCCCTCCAAGTCTAAAACAGCCGTAGAGCCGCCCGCGCACAAAAACGTTTTGAGAGGAGGCCCACCCCGGCAAAAAAAGAAGCCACCTGACATATAAGTTAGGCAGGAACCCATCTCAGCTGTAAAAAACAACCGCTTCCCACCGCCATCCAGCAAGCCGCGGTAGGTTAATTAATAAGTCCAGAAAAAAGAGCCCTAGAATAACAAAGCCAATGTTTTCACAAGACGTTCGACGCCTCACCAAGACGCCGATAAAATCTTCATAAACTTCTGCTAAAAATGTTAAAATGTGGCGCCCCGTAGTTCAAAACACATTTTTTGAGGCATAAGTCAAAACGCTGAAACCGATTGAACTTTTTAGCTGAGACCGAGAGCTTTCGAATGGCGCAAAGAACGTGTCTTTTCATGCAGTATCGGTTGAGATATTCCACTGTAAGCACTTTTCAGTTTTCTGACCCGTAGTTGAAATTTTGGGTGACTGTACTTTCGAAATATTAGCCAATAGGATTGCTCCTCTATCTTAAAGTGATCATGTTGTTCGAACCGAAGACTGGGCTGTGGGCATGAGTCTTGATTGCTGACG